>JAODUO010000042.1:102500-120000 GCA_025642075.2 Ridgeia piscesae
TGACCAAACAACTGAACAGTTCACCGTCACTGACCAAACAACTGAACAGTTCACCGTCACTGACCAAACAACTGAACAGTTCACCGTCACTGACCAAACAACTGAACAGTTCACCGTCACTGACCAAACAACTGAACAGTTCACCGTCACTGACCAAACAACTGAACAGTTCACCGTCACTGACCAAACAACTGAACAGTTCACCGTCACTGACCAAACAACTGAACAGTTCACCGTCACTGACCAAACAACTGAACAGTTCACCGTCACTGACCAAACAACTGAACAGTTCACCGTCACTGACCAAACAACTGAACAGTTCACCGTCACTGGCCAAACAACTGAACAGTTCACCGTCACTGACCAAACAACTGAACAGTTCACCGTCACTGACCAAACAACTGAACAGTTCACCGTCACTGACCAAACAACTGAACAGTTCACCGTCACTGACCAAACAACTGAACAGTTCACCGTCACTGACCAAACAACTGAACAGTTCACCGTCACTGACCAAACAACTGAACAGTTCACCGTCACTGACCAAACAACTGAACAGTTCACTGTCACTGACCAAACAACTGAACAGTTCACCGTCACTGACCAAACAACTGAACAGTTCACCGTCACTGACCAAACAACTGAACAGTTCACTGTCACTGACCAAACAACTGAACAGTTCACCGTCACTGACCAAACAACTGAACAGTTCACCGTCACTGACCAAACAACTGAACAGTTCACCGTCATTGACCAAACAACTGAACAGTTCACCGTCACTGACCAAACAACTGAACAGTTCACCGTCACTGACCAAACAACTGAACAGTTCACCGTCACTGACCAAACAACTGAACAGTTCACCGTCACTGACCAAACAACTGAACAGTTCACCTGTCACTGACCAAACAACTGAACAGTTCACCGTCACTGACCAAACAACTGAACAGTTCACCGTCACTGACCAAACAACTGAACAGTTCACCGTCACTGACCAAACAACTGAACAGTTCACTGTCACTGACCAAACAACTGAACAGTTCACCGTCACTGACCAAACAACTGAACAGTTCACTGTCACTGACCAAACAACTGAACAGTTCACCGTCACTGACCAAACAACTGAACAGTTCACCGTCACTGACCAAACAACTGAACAGTTCACTGTCACTGACCAAACAACTGAACAGTTCACCGTCACTGACCAAACAACTGAACAGTTCACTGTCACTGACCAAACAACTGAACAGTTCACCGTCACTGACCAAACAACTGAACAGTTCACTGTCACTGACCAAACAACTGAACAGTTCACCGTCACTGACCAAACAACTGAACAGTTCACCGTCACTGACCAAACAACTGAACAGTTCACCGTCACTGACCAAACAACTGAACAGTTCACCGTCACTGACCAAACAACTGAACAGTTCACTGTCACTGACCAAACAACTGAACAATTCACCGTCACTGACCAAACAACTGAACAGTTCACTGTCACTGACCAAACAACTGAACAGTTCACCGTCACTGACCAAACAACTGAACAATTCACCGTCACTGACCAAACAACTGAACAGTTCACCGTCACTGACCAAACAACTGAACAATTCACCGTCACTGACCAAACAACTGAACAGTTCACCGTCACTGACCAAACAACTGAACAGTTCACCGTCACTGACCAAACAACTGAACAATTCACCGTCACTGACCAAACAACTGAACAGTTCACCGTCACTGACCAAACAACTGAACAAGTTCACCGTCACTGACCAAACAACTGAACAATTCACCGTCACTGACCAAACAACTGAACAGTTCACCGTCACTGACCAAACAACTGAACAGTTCACCGTCACTGACCAAACAACTGAACAGTTCACCGTCACTGACCAAACAACTGAACAGTTCACCGTCACTGACCAAACAACTGAACAGTTCACCGTCACTGACCAAACAACTGAACAGTTCACCGTCACTGACCAAACAACTGAACAGTTCACCGTCACTGACCAAACAACTGAACAGTTCACCGTCACTGACCAAACAACTGAACAGTTCACCGTCACTGACCAAACAACTGAACAGTTCACTGTCACTGACCAAACAACTGAACAGTTCACCGTCACTGACCAAACAACTGAACAGTTCACCGTCACTGACCAAACAACTGAACAGTTCACCGTCACTGACCAAACAACTGAACAGTTCACCGTCACTGACCAAACAACTGAACAGTTCACCGTCACTGACCAAACAACTGAACAGTTCACCGTCACTGACCAAACAACTGAACAGTTCACCGTCACTGACCAAACAACTGAACAGTTCACCGTCACTGACCAAACAACTGAACAGTTCACCGTCACTGACCAAACAACTGAACAGTTCACCGTCACTGACCAAACAACTGAACAGTTCACCGTCACTGACCAAACAACTGAACAGTTCACCGTCACTGACCAAACAACTGAACAGTTCACCGTCACTGACCAAACAACTGAACAGTTCACCGTCACTGACCAAACAACTGAAAAAGTTCACCGTCACTGACCAAACAACTGAAAAAGTTCACCGTCACTGACCAAACAACTGAAAAAGTTCACCGTCACTGACCAAACAACTGAACAGTTCCCCTGTCACTGACCAAACAACTGAACAATTCACCGTCACTGACCAAACAACTGAACAGTTCACTGTCATTGACCAAACAACTGAACAATTCACCGTCACTGACCAAACAACTGAACAATTCACCGTCACTGACCAAACAACTGAACAGTTCACTGTCACTGACCAAACAACTGAACATTCACCGTCACTGACCAAACAACTGAACAGTTCACTGTCATTGACCAAACAACTGAACAGTTCACCGTCACTGACCAAACAACTGAACAATTCACCGTCACTGACCAAACAACTGAACAGTTCCCCTGTCACTGACCAAACAACTGAACAGTTCACCGTCACTGACCAAACAACTTAACAATTGACCGTCGTTGACCACACAGTTCGCCATCATTGGCAAACAAGTGAACATTTCAACTTTATTGACAAAAAAACGACAAGTTCACCATCACTGACTAAACATTTCACTGTCACTGACCAAATAATTGAACACTTCACTGTCAGTGACAACATACCGTAATTGACCATTGATCTGAAAAGTACATCGTCGTTGGCCGATAAACTGAATGACACATCGTGGTTGACCTATAAACCGAACTATACAATGAGTGAAACAGCTTGTCGCGCTAAAATAGCGCAAGGCGAAAGAAACATCGATTTCATTAAATTAGCGCTAACTAACTGTCATTAGTCACTCGCAGCGGGCACCTGTTAATTGCGCACGCTGCTCGCGTTATGATTAATAGTGGCGGCATCATCAAAGGGTCGCATCGATAAAAAGTCTCAACCAGCCGAAGTAAACGGTCAACACACAGTTGTTTCGTACGGCTGTTTCAACTGAATTCGTTGTTTATGACGGAGCGCTTACTCACCGCAGTCGACTAAATCACGCTCACCGTCTCTATCCTACGACTGGCGGCAATTAGCGACCGCCAGATGGCGAAATGACGCGTAAGTCCGCATGGATCAAACGTCAAAAAAAAACCACAAACATTTACCAACGCTTGAATCCGAATTTATGGCACCTTGAAACGTGTGACGCAAGTGCGTTTCTGTTGCGATTTATCCAGGCGTTTGCATTGAGGCAAGTTTCTATTGTTGCCGCGAGAAAAAAAATCATTTGACTTTGTGGAAGTGATACAAATTCAAGACATTTCATTTAAAATATTCTTGCTGGCGTTACGAAGGTTAAAATAATTCGTTCCGTCCACGTTGACATAAATAGGTGCATAGTTCATTTAACTGTGTGAGTGAGGACTTGGTTAAAGATGCACTTCACGTGTTGCCGGATAGTGGTTGTGCAGTAATTGCAAAGTGTCTGAACGCTTCCTAAAGGGGAAGGCAAATTTTTAAGAAAACGTTATACTTTTAAGTTTGTGGTGTAAGTACTTATGCTTATCAACCATCGTATCGCTGGTAGTCACACGTGTAATGGTAATGACTTGATGACAGTCCTAAAAAGTAAAAGCAATTGTTTAAGATAAGACGTTATACTTTTAAGTTTGTGGTGTAAGTACTTATGCTTATCAACCATCGTATCGCTGGTAGTCACACGTGTAATGGTAATGACTTGATGACAGTCCTAAAAAGTAAAAGCAATTGTTTAAGATAAGACGTTATACTTTTAAGTTTGTGGTGTAAGTACTTATACTTATCAACCATCGTATCGCTGATAGTCACACGTGTAATGGTAATGACTTGATGACAGTCCTAAAAAGTAAAAGCAATTGTTTAAGATAAGACGTTATACTTTTAAGTTTGTGGTGTAAGTACTTATACTTATCAACCATCGTATCGCTGGTAGTCACACGTGTAATGGTAATGACTTGATGACAGTCATAAAAAGTAAAAGCAATTGTTTAATATAAGACGTTATACTTTTAAGTTTGTGGTGTAAGTACTTATACTTATCAACCATCGTATCGCTGGTAGTCACACGTGTAATGGTAATGACTTGATGACAGTCCTAAAAAGTAAAAGCAATTGTTTAATATAAGACGTTATACTTTTTAAGTTTGTGGTGTAAGTACTTATGCTTAATATCCATCGTATCGCTGATAGTCACACGTGTAATGGTAATGACTTGATGACAGTCCTAAAAAGTAAAAGCAATTGTTTAATATAAGACGTTATACTTTTAAGTTTGTGGTGTAAGTACTTATACTTATCAACCATCGTATCGCTGGTAGTCACACGTGTAATGGTAATGACTTGATGACAGTCCTAAAAAGTAAAAGCAATTGTTTAATATAAGACGTTATACTTTTAAGTTTGTGGTGTAAGTACTTATACTTATCAACCATCGTATCGCTGATAGTCACACGTGTAATGGTAATGACTTGATGACAGTCCTAAAAAGTAAAAGCAATTGTTTAAGATAAGACGTTATACTTTTAAGTTTGTGGTGTAATACTTATCTTATCAACCATCGTATCGCTGGTAGTCACACGTGTAATGGTAATGACTTGATGACAGTCCTAAAAAATAAAAGCAATTGTTTAATATAAGGCGTTATACTTTTAAGTTTGTGGTGTAATACTTATCTTATCAACCATCGTATCGCTGGTAGTCACACGTGTAATGGTAATGACTTGATGACAGTCCTAAAAAGTAAAAGCAATTGTTTAAGATAAGACGTTATACTTTTAAGTTTGTGGTGTAAGTACTTATACTTATCAACCATCGTATCGCTGGTAGTCACACGTGTAATGGTAATGACTTGATGACAGTCCTAAAAAGTAAAAGCAATTGTTTAATATAAGACGTTATACTTTTAAGTTTGTGGTGTAAGTACTTATGCTTAATAACCATCGTATCGCTGATAGTCACACGTGTAATGGTAATGACTTGATGACAGTCCTAAAAAGTAAAAGCAATTGTTTAATATAAGACGTTATACTTTTTAAATTTGTGGTGTAAGTACTTATGCTTATCAACCATCGTATCGCTGGTAGTCACACGTGTAATGGTAATGACTTGATGACAGTCCTAAAAAGTAAAAGCAATTGTTTAATATAAGACGTTATACTTTTAAGTTTGTGGTGTAAGTACTTATGCTTATCAACCATCGTATCGCTGATAGTCACACGTGTAATGGTAATGACTTGATGACAGTCCTAAAAAGTAAAAGCAATTGTTTAATATAAGACGTTATACTTTTAAGTTTGTGGTGTAAGTACTTATACTTATCAACCATCGTATCGCTGGTAGTCACACGTGTAATGGTAATGACTTGATGACAGTCCTAAAAAGTAAAAGCAATTGTTTAATATAAGACGTTATACTTTTAAGTTTGTAGTGTAAGTATTTATGCTTATCAACCATCGTATCGCTGGTAGTCACACGTGTAATGGTAATGACTTGATGACAGTCCTAAAAAGTAAAAGCAATTGTTTAATATAAGACGTTATACTTTTAAGTTTGTGGTGTAAGTACTTATACTTATCAACCATCGTATCGCTGGTAGTCACACGTGTAATGGTAATGACTTGATGACAGTCCTAAAAAGTAAAAGCAATTGTTTAATATAAGACGTTATACTTTTAAGTTTGTGGTGTAAGTACTTATACTTATCAACCATCGTATCGCTGATAGTCACACGTGTAATGGTAATGACTTGATGACAGTCCTAAAAAGTAAAAGCAATTGTTTAATATAAGACGTTATACTTTTAAGTTTGTGGTGTAAGTACTTATGCTTATCAACCATCGTATCGCTGGTAGTCACACGTGTAATGGTAATGACTTGATGACAGTCCTAAAAAGTAAAAGCAATTGTTTAATATAAGACGTTATACTTTTAAGTTTGTGGTGTAAGTACTTATGCTTATCAACCATCATATCGCTGATAGTCACACGTGTAATGGTAATGACTTGATGACAGTCCTAAAAAGTAAAAGCAATTGTTTAATATAAGACGTTATACTTTAAGTTTGTGGTGTAAGTACTTATGCTTAATATCCATCGTATCGCTGATAGTCACACGTGTAATGGTAATGACTTGATGACAGTCCTAAAAAGTAAAAGCAATTGTTTAATATAAGACGTTATACTTTTAAGTTTGTGGTGTAAGTACTTATGCTTATCAACCATCGTATCGCTGGTAGTCACACGTGTAATGGTAATGACTTGATGACAGTCCTAAAAAGTAAAAGCAATTGTTTAATATAAGACGTTATACTTTTAAGTTTGTGGTGTAAGTACTTATGCTTATCAACCATCGTATCGCTGGGTAGTCACACGTGTAATGGTAATGACTTGATGACAGTCCTAAAAAGTAAAAGCAATTGTTTAATATAAGACGTTATACTTTTAAGTTTGTGGTGTAAGTACTTATACTTATCAACCATCGTATCGCTGGTAGTCACACGTGTAATGGTAATGACTTGATGACAGTCCTAAAAAGTAAAAGCAATTGTTTAATATAAGACGTTATACTTTTAAGTTTGTGGTGTAAGTACTTATGCTTAATATCCATCGTATCGCTGATAGTCACACGTGTAATGGTAATGACTTGATGACAGTCCTAAAAAGTAAAAGCAATTGTTTAATATAAGACGTTATACTTTTAAGTTTGTGGTGTAAGTACTTATGCTTATCAACCATCGTATCGCTGATAGTCACACGTGTAATGGTAATGACTTGATGACAGTCCTAAAAAGTAAAAGCAATTGTTTAAGATAAGACGTTATACTTTTAAGTTTGTGGTGTAAGTACTTATACTTATCAACCATCGTATCGCTGGTAGTCACACGTGTAATGGTAATGACTTGATGACAGTCCTAAAAAATAAAAGCAATTGTTTAATATAAGACGTTATACTTTTAAGTTTGTGGTGTAAGTACTTATGCTTAAAACCATCGTATCGCTGTAGTCACACGTGTAATGGTAATGACTTGATGACAGTCCTAAAAAGTAAAAGCAATTGTTTAATATAAGACGTTATACTTTTAAGTTTGTGGTGTAAGTACTTATCTTATCAACCATCGTATCGCTGGTAGTCACACGTGTAATGGTAATGACTTGATGACAGTCCTAAAAAGTAAAAGCAATTGTTTAATATAAGACGTTATACTTTTAAGTTTGTGGTGTAAGTACTTATCTTATCAACCATCGTATCGCTGTAGTCACACGTGTAATGGTAATGACTTGATGACAGTCCTAAAAAGTAAAAGCAATTGTTTAATATAAGACGTTATACTTTTAAGTTTGTGGTGTAAGTACTTATCTTATCAACCATCGTATCCTGGTAGTCACACGTGTAATGGTAATGACTTGATGACAGTCCTAAAAAATAAAAGCAATTGTTTAATATAAGCGTTATACTTTTAAGTTTGTGGGGTAAGTACTTATGCTTATCAACCATCGTATCGCTGGTAGTCACACGTGTAATGGTAATGACTTGATGACAGTCCTAAAAAGTAAAAGCAATTTTTAAATAAGACGTTATACTTTTAAGTTTGTGGTGTAAGTACTTATACTTATCAACCATCGTATCGCTGGTAGTCACACGTGTAATGGTAATGACTTGATGACAGTCCTAAAAAATAAAAGCAATTGTTTAATATAAGACGTTATACTTTTAAGTTTGTGGTGTAAGTACTTATCTTATCAACCATCGTATCGCTGTAGTCACACGTGTAATGGTAATGACTTGATGACAGTCCTAAAAAATAAAAGCAATTGTTTAATATAAGACGTTATACTTTTTAAATTTGTGGTGTAAGTACTTATGCTTATCAACCATCGTATCGCTGGTAGTCACACGTGTAATGGTAATGACTTGATGACAGTCCTAAAAAATAAAAGCAATTGTTTAATATAAGACGTTATACTTTTAAGTTTGTGGTGTAAGTACTTATGCTTATAACCATCGTATCGCTGATAGTCACACGTGTAATGGTAATGACTTGATGACAGTCCTAAAAAGTAAAAGCAATTGTTTAATATAAGACGTTATACTTTTTAAATTTGTGGTGTAAGTACTTATCTTAAAACCATCGTATCGCTGTAGTCACACGTGTAATGGTAATGACTTGATGACAGTCCTAAAAAGTAAAAGCAATTGTTTAATATAAGCGTTATACTTTTAAGTTTGTGGTGTAAGTACTTATACTTATCAACCATCGTATCGCTGGTAGTCACACGTGTAATGGTAATGACTTGATGACAGTCCTAAAAAGTAAAAGCAATTGTTTAATATAAGACGTTATACTTTTAAGTTTGTGGTGTAAGTACTTATGCTTATCAACCATCGTATCGCTGGTAGTCACACGTGTAATGGTAATGACTTGATGACAGTCCTAAAAAATAAAAGCAATTGTTTAAATAAGACGTTATACTTTTAAGTTTGTGGTGTAAGTACTTATCTTATCAACCATCGTATCGCTGGTAGTCACACGTGTAATGGTAATGACTTGATGACAGTCCTAAAAAGTAAAAGCAATTGTTTAAATAAGACGTTATACTTTTAATTTGTGGTGTAAGTACTTATACTTATCAACCATCGTATCGCTGTAGTCACACGTGTAATGGTAATGACTTGATGACAGTCCTAAAAAGTAAAAGCAATTGTTTAAATAAGACGTTATACTTTTAAGTTTGTGGTGTAAGTACTTATACTTATCAACCATCGTATCGCTGGTAGTCACACGTGTAATGGTAATGACTTGATGACAGTCCTAAAAAGTAAAAGCAATTGTTTAAATAAGACGTTATACTTTTAAGTTTGTGGTGTAAGTACTTATACTTATCAACCATCGTATCGCTGATAGTCACACGTGTAATGGTAATGACTTGATGACAGTCCTAAAAAGTAAAAGCAATTGTTTAAGATAAGACGTTATACTTTTAAGTTTGTGGTGTAAGTACTTATCTTATCAACCATCTATCGCTGTAGTCACACGTGTAATGGTAATGACTTGATGACAGTCCTAAAAAGTAAAAGCAATTGTTTAAGATAAGACGTTATACTTTTAAGTTTGTGGTGTAAGTACTTATACTTATCAACCATCGTATCGCTGGTAGTCACACGTGTAATGGTAATGACTTGATGACAGTCCTAAAAATGAAAAGCAATTATTGAAGATACGACGTTATACATTTAAGCTTGTGGTGTCCCCAAATGTTTTCATGAAAGCGTGTCTTTCTGATTTGAAGTAATTTCAGATTCGCGAAGTGTAATAACTTCATTACAAAGCGACACAATTCAAACGTTTTAAACTAACAATGAAATGTAATCTTAAGACACACAACAAGAGTAAGATCAGTTTTTTTTAATGTACATTTATTGTGCACAATTTCCCCGACATTGGATGGTTCTATTACGATTAATCTGCTTAAAACATTCCTATTCAATATGATTCTCTTCGCTGTGACTGGCCGGGACATATCTTTAAAGTCTGAATTCTCGACTTGCATTCATAGCTTGTGTGTGACGCCATGAGAAAATGGCGCCGTCTCGTGGCAATTAACCATATTTCTGTTCCGTGGCGCCATCTAACGAACGACAAACGTACATGGACATTTCGGTGCCGTTCATACCATTTGTGATAATACGTTACGTGCACGCATCATTATGGGCCATGACAAATGTGTGTTCACTTCTGACAACTATTTGAACTGATCTCTAACGAAACGAAAAGGTGCCTTGGCACCATGGTCCAGTGCTAATCCGAATGAAAAAACCCCATAATATTGATGCGTTATGTGGACGTTTGTCATTCGCAAGGCGGCAGCACTGTTGACATAACTTCTGAAAAATTCTTTACTCATCATGAACCCATAATAATACATAAATTAGGTTACATTTGATACCTACATTACAATAGCAATAGTTAGAACTTTAAAGGGACTAAAAACACCTATTGCTTAAATCAATATTATGTTGCTATATAGCTCCATGTCCATAAAGCCAAAAACAATTTAAAAAATCAATGAATTATAAATTCCACATTTTATGCTATGCCATAGGACTTTTTCGAATATGCATATTTATGCCGTCCAGTTGTGACGTCAGACATGACACATACTGGCATCAGGCGCACTCTTTCTTTGCATTCATAGCATGTTTACAAGAATAACGAAACCATTGATATATTTTTTGTCACTTTTTTGTATAAAGCTTCACAAAATAAAAATTATAAATCGTATCATAAAGCAATTACGTCGACTACTGCGTGTATTTGGTTTCTTTTAAAATCACAATTTGTTTTCATGTGTACTAACACTAATTTAAAGTTATAAATATGCATCCCCGTTATGTACAATTATCATATTATCGTTTTTGTCGCGAATAAATAATAACTGCAACAATAAAAACACAATCACAACATCATTCATCGACTGTAAAATCGAGCGAAAAACATAGACAAGCTATGCTTAAATACTGATATTAATAATTGGCTGGTCATTAATGAGTTTGCGAAATGTTGGTTTTATCTTGTTCACCAGAGGGAAGCACCAAAGCGCACAATCCCTTTGATAATTTCCGTTACATAGCGCATGAATACTTTATAATGTGTTTATCTCTTTACGTGAAATGCTGGAAAATACTTATAAAGTCTGGGTACATCTTCTTTCACTCTACTCTCGTCGTCTTTAGTGTCTTTCTTGAAGTGTGCTTTCATTGTCGGGAGGGAACGAGTATGCGATAAACATTGTCAACATCACAGATCACAGTGGTTGAAAGTGGCATATATATATATATATATATATATATATATATATATATATATATATATATATATATATATATATATATATATAGTATATATACATATATATATGTATACATATATATATATATATATATATATATATATATATATATATATATATATATATATATATATATATTAGGCTAGTTATATATATATATATATATATATATATATATATATTAGGCTTAGGATTATATATATATATATATATATATATATATATATATATATATATATATTTCACATTCTGTGTCTGTGATCTGTGATCTGTGATTACAAGTTATGATACTCTATATATATATATATATATATATATATATATATATATATATATATATATATATATATATATATATAATCCTATGTATGCTGCATAGGAAACCAGTGCATATACGACCGCCTACAGGAGACCGGCCGTATATTTTATGTAACTGATTTTCCAATTATGTCTAATTGGAACATTGTCTGTAACACAAATGCACACCACATACTACAATATTGTTATGATATTGTAATAAATAACACATATACACAAAAATTGTTTACGTCACTATCACAATTATTAGCGAAGATTCCTCCAATCCTTGCCTTTTTCAACAATGCGCCAGTGACGTAAACAATTTGGCTTACGTCACATAAGTCTCAAGATGGCAGTGCCCCGAATGTAATATAGCATATTTTTGATACCATTACACTATAACTAATTGTTTATTAACGATCTTTGTGCACAATTACTAGGCACAACCAATATAGTATACATATGTAAGTTAATACTGTGAATCTCTCCCTGACTGGAGTATCCCTTTAAAACGGCGGTCTCCCGTACGCGGTGCTATATGCATAACTGGTCTCCCGTAAACGGCATTTACCCTTATATATATATATATATATATATATATATATATATATATATATATATATATATATATATATGTGTGTGTGTGTGTGTGTGTGTGTGTGTATGTATATAATTCAAACCCAACTCGCTTAAAATGAATACCGACATGACAACCAAGTTCACTGACCAACGTAGCTGGCAGTTCAGCAAAACCATTCACAGAAGAGACAAACAACGATACATTATTAAAAAGATAGGAATTGGAGATTGTTGATTGAAAACGTACTGAGTGAAAAGTGAGAGGAAGAAAAAGACAATGGAAAAGGAAATCACGGAAAAAAGACAACAGAACAAATCATAGTAAACTCTCCCTGACGACAGGGACGCCAAGAAAAGAGTAACAACAAAATGAAAACTGACCCTAGTCTAGTAACCGGGCAACTATTGTTTTGAATACTTGACAGCCATTAGCCATCTTGCACATTGAGAATGATGACATTTACATTGCTTTGTCAACTCTTATGTTGCAGCCAGCAACAGAAGTGGAGAATTCCTAACGTAATCCTTTTTTTCCATATACCCTCTGTACTTTTTGACCATGTGAATCTGAGAGCCAGTTATTGGTCCTCTGTTCCCCACGATCCACATTTGTTTTCGGGATTGGGGGCCCCCTCTGGTTACGCAGCTGTGCGTCTAGCACTAGAATGGCCCTTGTATCCAACAATATCATAAACTATATAGGTGGGAATAATTTCTTGTTTTTTATAATAAACACAATTTCGAGCGAAAAGATATAAAGCCGGCCTGATGGGAAACACTGGGGACGTCTGGGGGCGTCTCAAAACAGTCCACTGCACCCAGCGAATGGCGGTTAGATCTTATATCTGTCAGCAACGACAGAATGAAATAACAAGAGAAAACACAGGAACACATCGACGTGAGACGTATTCTGTGACCTGCAAAAACCTTTGCGCATCTCGACTGCTCGATATAAAGAAGTTTGTGATTTTGTTGTCACACATTGCGGATATACTACAGTCGTGCTCTCGCCGCATGAACAAGTCTAACCTCGAGTATCCAGGCGCCATTAAGTGTAAGAACTTCTGACGTTCTCCACAACTGTTTCCCAGTGAATTCACGCAGCCAGGCGAACGGTGCAGAAATTCGTATTTGTTGATATATTTTCTAGCAACCTGTAAAATGCACAGTTATATGTTAGTGTATATAGAACAGTGTGGAATATAGATCTCGGGTACAACCCCCCGATACTTGAATCCGATGCTTCCATATTCGTTGCATGCTATGAACAAGCTCTTTCCGTTTATAATTTGAGTCACATTTCTATATTAATATGCTTTGTACAACATATTCAAATGTTTAAGTCCGTCCGTCCGTCCGTCCGTCCGTCCGTCCGTCCGTCCGTCCGTCCGTCCGTCCGTCCGTCCGTCCGTCCGTCCGTCCGTCCGTCCGTCCGTCCGTCCGTCCGTCCGTCCGTCCGTCCGTCCGTCCGTCCGTCCGTCCGTCCGTCCGTCCGTCCGTCCGTCCGTCCGTCCGTCCGTCCGTCCGTCCGTCCGTCCGTCCGTCCGTCCGTCCGTCCGTCCGTCGTCTGTCCGTCCGTCCGTCCGTCCGTCCGTCCGTCCGTCCGTCCGTCCGTCCGTCCGTCCGTCCGTCCGTCGTCCGTCCGTCCGTCCGTCCGTCGTCCGTCCGTCCGTCCGTCCGTCCGTCTCGTCTCCGTCCGTCCGTCCGTCCGTCCGTCCGTCCGTCCGTCCGTCCGTCCGTCGTCGTCCGTCGTCGTCCGTCCGTCCGTCCGTCCGTCCGTCCGTCCGTCCGTCCGTCCGTCCGTCCGTCCGTCCGTCCGTCCGTCCGTCCGTCCGTCCGTCCGTCCGTCCGTCCGTCCGTCCGTCCGTCCGTCCGTCCGTCCGTCCGTCCGTCCGTCCGTCCGTCCGTCCGTCCGTCCGTCCGTCCGTCCGTCCGTCCGTCCGTCCGTCCGTCCGTCCGTCCGTCCGTCCGTCCGTCGGCCGGTCCGCCGTCCGTCCGTCCGTCCGTCCGTCCGTCCGTCCGTCCGTCCGTCCGTCCGCCGTCCGTCGCCGTCCGTCCGTCCGTCCGTCCGTCCGTCGCCGTCCGTCCGTCCGTCCGTCCGTCCGTGTCCGTCCGTCCGTCCGTTCCGTCCGTCCGTCCGTCCGTCCGTCCGTCCGTCCGTCCGTCCGTCCGTCCGTCCGTCCGTCCGTCCGTCCGTCCGTCCGTCCGTCCGTCCGTCCGTCCGTCCGTCCGTCCGTCCGTCCGTCCGTCCGTCCGTCCGTCCGTCCGTCCGTCCGTCCGTCGTCCGTCCGTCCGTCCGTCCGTCCGTCCGTCCGTCCGTCCGTCCGTCCGTCCGTCCGTCCGTCCGTCCGTCCGTCCGTCCGTCCGTCCGTCCGTCCGTCCGTCCGTCCGTCCGTCCGTCCGTCCGTCCGTCCGTCCGTCCGTCCGTCCGTCCGTCCGTCCGTCCGTCCGTCCGTCCGTCCGTCCGTCCGTCTCCGTCCGCTCCGTCCGTCCGTCCGTCCGTCCGTCCGTCCGTCCGTCCGTCCGTCCGTCCGTCCGTCCGTCCGCCGTCCCGTCCGTCCGCCGCCCGCCCGCCCGCCCGCCCGCCCGCCGCCCGCCTCCGCCGCCCGCGCCGCCCGCCTGCCCGCCCGCCCGCCCGCCGCCCCGCCCGCCTGCCCGCCCGCCCGCCCCCCCGCCCGCCGCGCCCCGCCCGTCCGTCCGTCCGTCCGTCCGTCCGTCCGTCCGTCCGTCCGTCCGTCCGTTATACAAGAAACCACAGTTATTTACGTGACAAAACGTCACATCGTGTTTAGACGCTGACGTGTCTGTCTGCACATGGGCCGTACAACGTTACGACAGTGAACCGGAGTCAGGTGTGCCCGGCTGTAGCTTGTGTGGTCGCCGGTCACCGATGAATGCCACATTGTCAAAGGCCAGACCGGCGGAAGCCGACTGGGTCTCGGGGCCGGTCCCACCAGGCGGCGACCGGCCCGGGACGTCACCACGCTGACAGGTGACCCCGGTGTCGATACTGAACATGTCAAAGCGAATTACAACTGACACGACTTGACACGACGTGACACGATGTGACACGACGTGACACCACTGGTAGCGTCGCATAAATATTTTGTTACTTTTACGATATTCGCTTTCACGTATTAAGGATCGTGTGAGTTATTTGAACAGAAGGTCTCTGTGTGCGTGTGCTGTGTTTGTGGGATCGATCGGAGGGAAGGAGGGAAGTGTTTACCAAAATTTCCCCTGGAATTTAATAAAAACCAACATAAAATATTTAAATAAATCAACAATCGTGTTTAGTTGCTAAGATGGCGTAGAACAACTCTCGTAAAATACTTTCTGCTGGTGATAGGAACATTAATCTCGGAAAATATTTCTTACAAATACATTTACATAATTTGCATTACGTGATCGGAAATCTCTATACAGTTGAATAACATTAGCATTAAATTGTACTTGTATTATACGATTACACGGTTTCACGTAAATCCGTATTTATAATTATGGTAACATTATGTATTATGTTTTTTTTAAAGAAATTGTTTTCTTCAGAGGACGTCTGCCATAATATGGCTACTATAATATAATATAATATAATATAATGTTTCCGTTTAATCAAGACAAATTGAGCAAATTTGTTGCTGATAAAAACTTGACAACGACGGTCTTGGTTCATCTCTACTCATGTATCTCAATTAATTAAATGATTGTAGTAAACCTAATTAATCACATTACTGGCAATCGAGATACAATTACCCGTGTTAGTAACACGAGCCAACTTCACTGCCTGTTCGATTTGCTGTGTCACCGCCAAGCGTCGCCACTGTGCATCGCCGTGAATTGACAGACGCATCATATTGCCATGTAATAACATTATGCTCACGTAGTCTTATGTGAGAAGTAAATTAATTGTAGAAATAGATTTAGGAAATGGATACGCATTGAATTGTTGTAAATTGGACGGAGTTTTACGGGACGGTTTTCTGGTAAAGTGGTATATTGGGTGTTGTACATAAAAAGATACTAGTAGGATACATACCTTTATACAATGTGATTTACTGATAAATACTTACATGCCTGATACGTCAGACGCCAAAAGTTGGTACATGTCCTCGTTAAATAGTGATACATACTTTTATATTTCCAAAAACACCAATGCAATTTGATAATGCTGTTGACATTCGCTAGGTGGAGTTACTGTACCATGAGCAAGCAAGAAATGTCAGACCTGCCATAAGCTTGATCCACTACTGATAATAGTACATCCAATTCAAACCAATACGTGTAAAACAACATATGTTAAATTATTAGATAGCATTGCAAAAAGTGTCATTCATTGCTGTCGCTATGAGGAACGGGATCGACGTATGTTAATAGTATATTGTTAATTTGCACTACACTATACGATTAGGAATACAGAGTTCGTTGTTGTATTACATTTATGTAGACAAGCCAAGACTTGTCAAGCATGCAGCATCACTGACATTAATATATATATATATATATATATATATATATATATATATATTAATAAATTAATAATAATGTAGTGAATATGTATTATATTAATATATAACATACAGTGTTATGCTATTATAATATATAATATAATATTATTTGAATACGGCAAAATTGTGTTACAGTTTCAACTGATCTGAACATCACGAAGGCAAAACTTCCAATGAGTCGATGCTTCAGTAATGCCCTGTTTTATAATGTTGGTTACATACATATATATATATATATATATATATATATATATATATATATATATATATATATATATATAAAACACATTATTGTAATTTATATATATTAATAATAGAATAACACAGGTATGATATATATATATATATATATATATATATATATATATATATATATATATATATATATATATATATATTATATTAAATTTAAGTATTTTGGGGTATTTGGGTGCACAGAATCCATCCATTTCTAATGTTAATGTTTCACTAAAAGGCTAGGATATATGCTGAAGAGCAAGATGTTTAACGCATTAATCTTGGCTTTGGCGTATGGATATGAGAGATCATGTAAACAATTCTGAGGGCATGCATGTTGTTATACTGTAGACACTATGGCCCTAGGTCAGTGCAGGTCGACTTGAAACCAGTCAAAAATTACATTTACCTTGACCTTCTTCCATGACCTTGATCTACTATGGACCTGAAACATATTCAGTATTATCAGGCATGTTAGAAAACCCTACAGTAGAGTCTAACATCACTGATGTTGGTCAAGTAGTTCCA
>JAODUO010000042.1:125000-147500 GCA_025642075.2 Ridgeia piscesae
CCGTCCGTCCGTCTGTCGTCCGTCGTCGTCTCGTCCGTCCGTCCTGTCTCGTCGTCTGTCGTCCGTCCGTCTCGTCCGTCCGTCTCGTCCGTCCGTCCGTCCGTCCGTCCGTCCGTCTCGTCCGTCCGTCCGTCGTCTGTCCGTCCGTCCGTCCGTCCGTCTCGTCCGTCTGTCCGTCGTCCGTCCGTCCGTCTCGTCTCGTCCGTCCGTCGTCCGTCCGTCTCGTCTCGTCCGTCCGTCCGTCTCGTCTCGTCCGTCCGTCCGTCCGTCCGTCCGTCCGTCCGTCCGTCCGTCCGTCCGTCCGTCCGTCCGTCCGTCCGTCCGTCCGTCCGTCCGTCCGTCCGTCCGTCCGTCCGTCCGTCCGTCCGTCCGTCCGTCCGTCCGTCCGTCCGTCCGTCCGTCCGTCCGTCCGTCCGTCCGTCCGTCCGTCCGTCCGTCCGTCCGTCCGTCCGTCCGTCCGTCCGTCCGTCCGTCCGTCCGTTCGATAACCCGAAGGCTTCATTTCATGCATGAACTTGTAGCTGTAGACGGCTCGTCAAATCTTGTTAAAAGACAGTTGACAAATCTGATTACTACGACATATTTGACACACCTGCCTAACATGAAACACTCATCAGATCTGATGTGACCCTCTGACGTGACCCATTCGACAGATGTGACAGACATGACACATCTGTCAAAGCTGACAGAGCTGACAGATCTGACAGAGCTGACAGACCAGACAGAGCTGACATAACTGACAGGTCTGACAGAACTGACAGAGCAGACAGACATGACATAGCTGATATACCAGGTATACATGACATATCTGACAAACGGAGATCAGTTACGACTCGGCGCAAGACGGACATGAATATTGCTTGCGAACAATGTCTAAAGGCAATAACGTGTAAGACGAGCTCTCGTAGCAGCTCGCTAGAGAAGGCGAGGTGCCGCTTGGTCACGTGATCGTAGTTGGATGACGTTGACCTGAGGCTTTCTAGCCAATATCAAGTTGCTGTTAGAACGTGTGCGCCAGGTGTGCGCGCGTCCGTGTTGATAGAAAGTTAGAGATTCCATTTAATTTTATAATTCCTTCGACGATTGTGTCCCAATTTGACCGTGCTCATGTGATGTTACAAAACGGGCGGCATTCAAACACTTCATACTTCGAGCTTGATATATTATTCACTTTTTTGTTTATCATGATACATATGTAGTTAATGTAGATTTAGATTTTAATGTATTAGTCTTGAATTTTGTCGAATATCTCAGTTGTTCTCGAAGACCCCAACAAGTGATCATTTAAGCAATGTTATAAATAGACGTGTAGTCGTTTGTAGACTTCTACACAACCAGCATCAAGCCATGTATACCGCGCGTGCGTGTGTGTTTGTGTGTGTGTGCGTGCGTGCGTGCGTGCGTGCGTGCGTGTGGGCATGCATGAGTGGGGGCTCGGATGGTTGCCGGACGGAGGGAAAAGGTAACCGAGAGAGAGAGAGGGGGGAGGGAGAGGGAGGGAGATAGAGACCGAGAGAGAGAGAGAGAGAGGAGAGACAGAGGAGAGAGAGAGAGAGAGAGAGAGAGAGAGAGAGAGAGAGAGAGAGAGAAGAGAGATGGAGGAGGAGAGGGAGAGGGAGAGGGAGAGAGAGAGAAGGAGAGAGAGGGAGAGAGAGAGTAGAGAGAGAGGAGAGGAGAGAGAGAGAGAGAGAGAGAGAGAGAGAGAGAGAGAGAGAGAGAGAGAGAGAGAGAGGAGAGAGAGAGTGAGAGAGAGAAGGAGAGATGGAGGGAGAGAGAGGAGGTGAGAGAGAGAGAGAGAGAGGAGAGAGAGAGAGAGAGTAGAGAGAGAGAGAGAGAGAGAGAGAGAGAGAGAGAGAGTGAGAAGAGAGAGAGAGAGAGAGAGAGAGAGAGAGAGAGAGAGAGAGAGAGAGAGAGAGAGAGAGAGAGAGAGACTCCCAACATTGCACATTGGCCCAACTGTTGTTACGTGAAATATCATAACATGTCTGACACTGTTAACACCTGTTGTGATATATATCAGATAATATTTTACTTCACACAGTGAGCGGAAGACAGTTACCAGCCTATCATACGTAGGTGTCTCGGGCCTTACGGTGCATTCGGCGATTACCAATGTGACGATTGATGTAATCAAATATACCATTAGCGACATTCGCAGCTTTTGTTGAATATAAACCCGCGACATGTATCACGGAGCGCAACGTAGATATGGTAATTGCCTACTATACGATACGTAATGCACTCTGCAACAAGCTTATCTGACGGAAGATGTTACTCGATCAGATACGCCATCTCTTTATTCGTATCCGCTGTTGGCTTCAGCAAAAACCACCAAGAATAAGTAGCAAAATCAAAACACGTGAAATTCTTTAAAAAAAAGTGTTGTGATAAAAAACCCACAATTCATCAAACGACAGAGGACACTTACCAAGAATACACACATGACATTTCATCGTTAGCTGTTTACATGACCATTCAAAAGCATAGTCTAAAAACCTTAAATTTTAAAGATGAAAAAAAATGTTTTCAAATAAATGAAAGGTTACTTAGAATATATACGTCATATTCGGGAAAACGTAACATTCTTCGAATGAGAGAACATTATTTCAAAGAATAACCACGTGAGATATCTTCCTTAGACTTTGGAAAATAAGTCGCAAACATGTTTTAAACCACAAATAACTGACCAAATAAAAAGGAATAATTCATCAAGAGAAAGAAAACAATGCCATTTACTCATAAGCAGTTTATATAACAAAATAAAACGTGTTAGACACGACAAATATATGCCAAAAGATTAGCAATATTTTCTCTAAAAAAGGAGACGATGACATTCAATTTCTCATGTTTCGGGAACATTTCTTTTTGCTTAAACATTGAACATGTGTGAATGGGTATAAATATGTTTAATATTTTCATTGTAGGTCGGGATGATTTTGGACTTTTTTTATTAACGCGTATCGATGAGAGTTAATGAAATACCGAGATCAGTACGCGCACGGAAATGTTCGTAGTTATGATATCATATTAGTCAAAAGCTTCTTGTGGATTTCGTTTACACCAACTGTTTTCTTGTTTGCTCTCTGTATTTTAATTGTTTTATTAGTTTAGTTACACTTATTGAAGGCTGGTACTGTATTAATGATACAACATCATTACATTTATTTAATTGTTATTCGTTTACATATTAAGATAAAGACAAATTTAAAGCTATTTTTAAATCTGGAAAACTCTTTGAACAGAAGAGAAGACGTATTTCCAAAAATGTGCATGACATTTAAACGATATACTTTTAAAAAGCAATCCAAGATACGTGTAGCGCGGCGCACTGGCTGACAAACGGCCGCATGTCACGTGTCAGTCAGGATGTCAATCTGTGTCAGCCCTTACGTCAATATGTGTCACGCCCGTGGGAAACGGGGCCGCCCGTGTCACGTTATTGCCCTGTCTCCCTTTCTCGTCGTCGCGTTCATGGCTCATTAAGCAGCAGGTAAAGCAAACGATCTCCGCGCTTCGTTACGTTTTTATTGTCGTTGCACAAATAAACGCGCCCTTTTATACGCGTGGAACTGGTTTTATGTTTGTGGCCTTCTCTAATGTCGCGTATTGGCAGGACGCGATAGCCGGGCCTTTATTATAGGGGCCGTGACGACAGACTGCCAATAAATAACGGCCTGGTGCAATACTTCAGAGGAGATTGTTAAGAAAACGGCGCCGATTACGACGAAATAATTCGGAGAAGTAGCCATGAACGGTCTGTTATGAGCGTCGTAAGCGGCCCGTCGTGTCATCATTTGTATTTGGTAATTGCTGTACTAATTGTACACCAATGTGGCAGCTAGGGTAAGTAAGTAGTCGTGTACCCGCGGGAGAAAGGGATACAAATTGTTTTTGGACGATAGGAACATGCGCAGACTCACGAACGAAGTGACGCACTAATTAACAGAAGCATCCACGCACGAACACACGAATGCACGAACGCACGGACGCACGGACGCTCTGACACACTAACGCCGTGATGCACGTATACACAGGCACAAACACACTCACATGTGTTTATTGAATACATATATATATACATACATATACATACATACATACATACATACATACATACATACATACATACATACATACATACATACATACATACATACATACATACATACATACATACATACATACATACATACATACATACATACATACATACATACATACATACATACATACATACATACATACATACATACATACATACATACATACATACATACATACATACATACATACATACATACATACATACATACATACATACATACATACATACATACATACATACATACATACATACATACATACATACATACATACATACATACATACATACATACATACATACATACATACATACATACATACATACATGCATACATACATAATATATACACAACATACATAATATCCTGAAACAAAAAACAGTTCCTTTTTAAAAGCGGTCACGCGCAAAGACAGATTGCATTGCATGGATCTGGTCAATACATTCACACTTCATCACGAAATAAACGTCAAACAAACCATAAAACAGATTTATGTTACAACACAAACTAGTAAATCGACATGAACATGTGTAACTCGAAATCAAGTGTTGCCGTTACGGTCTGTCAAGAGTAAACGACGATTGTTACAAAAGACGAGGGCCACAATTGACGCAGACACGCACTCGTGTCCGCCCAGATTGACGCATTTTGTCACCTGCCTGCTCGACTAACAAAATGACGGACGACTGTCCGTTGGCAGTGCGACTTGAATGTGTCCCACTGTCAAGGTGGGTCTGACACTGAACAAGTCGAGACTATTCCCGCTACAAAATGCACATTTTTTTCTCACACAAAGAACAGATAATTTGTGATCATGAGTATGCTTAATTAATAGTAAATTGTACCTTTTTAAACTGATTACACCCGTGGCAAATGTAGAAACCCAAAAGTGCCATCCGGGAGTTCCGTAATTTGTCGTTAGCTATAGTTAAAAGCTACTCGCTGCCAAGTTGTAGTTTAAGTAAAAACATTAATTCATAATTCACGTGAAACCTGCCAGATATGTGGCGAATAGTAACTAACAATGTGAAGAATCATCATAAATGTTTATTCGTTAGCAAAGTAAACACATATTCTTCGGCGAAATAATAATTACTCATTGGCAACGAAAAGATTACTAGCTGGCAAAATATTATTCACGAAACATTACACCACAATTACCCTGTGACGGAGTGGGGATTTCTACTAAACAACATAAACATTACTCGCTACTCGCTGGCAAGGTAAATATTACTCATTGGTTAAGTAAAGTTTACTCTAAAGTTTACACTGCTTGGAGGTTACTCCGACGACCATTGCGGACAATACGCGCGCGTGAACTGTGTCTGTGTTGAGCTCGGTGTGTCGACAGCGATAACACAAACACACCTGGAGGGTCATCGACTGAACATACACGGCGGACGACTTAAGCCGAGTGCATGTTGACGCTGGAGTGGTAATGATCATCGAAGCGCTGTTAGTTTACATTGGCCGCGCACGGGAGCTCTTCAGCGCTGTCAACATTGACGAGTTTGCGTCGCTCTGCTAATGTTTCTCCACCGCCGACTGTTTTGATGTGGCGGGGCGAACGAGAGCGAGGGTAGGCACTCGGGGTATGGTGACGGCGGACGTCGAATGACACAGGCAGGGTGTAACAACGTAACAAGTGTATAGACGTAATATATAGTAATAAAAAGTATAAACATTACCCATTCCAAGGACACACAATTGGTCCAGAATACACGCTAACTGCCCGCGACATTCGTGCTGTGTTACGCCAATATGTCGTCGGCCGTTCTAACCACAGCGCCGCGTCAGCTGTCCACAAGCGTCCGCTGTCAACATCTTCAATTGATTACCATACCGATGATCACAATAATCTTTGAGACCTCATGATACAATCTTGTATACACTGTCCTTGCATTTCGATGCAATAAGAAACTCTATGCCACCCGTGTGACGCAACTCCTTTGTCTCCATGCAGTGGCACCTGTATAATATGCGTTGTATTTCCAGTCGTCGCTATCCGACAACCGTCGACTGACCACAGGAAGCACACTGTAAAGTCCATGGCACAAAGGCAACACAACTAACATCAGACAAGTACAACATGATACAGACGACCGATACATACATACACACACATATACATACACACACGCACACACATACACACACACACACACACACACACACACACACACACACACACACACACACACACACACACACACACTCACTCACCACTCACTCACTCACACACACACACACACACACACACACACACACACACACACACCACCACACACACCACACACACACACACACACACACACACACACACACACACAACGTTTGTAAAAAAAAATCCGCATTCCACCACGACAAAGCAGGTGGATAAAAACACACTCGAAAACTACTCGAACAAATAAACACGGTTTTTTTCTACTACAACCCGGACAAAAGAACGTACGACGATATTTGTCAGGCGAAGAGCCACAAGCTACAAATCGTGTAACAATGATTTGTATAAAGAGTGAGACACCGGATACGACCCATGTAAGCCGAGACGACACCGGGATCACGGTCCGCGAACGAGGTCAGCACCTACAAGCGAAGTTTACAGTTCCTCGAACGTAGGTGGCGATGTTCACGCGACCTGGTGGAAACGACGCAACCGTAAAACGTCAACTGCATACCTTGCGCGACACTGCGTGACGTGTTAGATTGTCGGTCCATAAACGTAGGTGTCAAGAGCTGCCTACGGGCGAGTGTGACGAAGCGACGATTTTATTTTGTGTAATGTTGAATATGGTCTGTTACTTGTGTAAGGTAAATACAATATCCAACCTAATAAACCTGTTTTTTTTCTGCGTATATTAAGTGGCGTATCGATGGCGTGCGCCGCGAAACGGTCTGGCCACACGCCAGCAGGCACAATAGAATCTTCGCGGCAAAAATCGATGCGAGTCACATATCTACGTTCCACGGCCAACCTGGAAACCCGACACTCCGCCTCATACACGGCGATCAATACACGGCCCGGCAGTGAGGGCAGCGGCAGGGGGAGAGAGTATAGGACCACAGAGGCAGGGGGAGAGAGTAGTGGACCACATAGGCAGGGGGAGAGAGTATAGGACCACAGAGGCAGGGGGAGAGAGTAGTGGACCACATAGGCAGGGGGAGAGAGTATAGGACCACAGAGGCAGGGGGAGAGAGTAGTGGACCACATAGGCAGGGGGAGAGAGTATAGGACCACAGAGGCAGGGGGAGAGAGTAGTGGACCACATAGGCAGGGTGGAGAGAGTAGTGGACCACATAGGCAGGGGGAGAGAATAGTGGACCACAGAGGCAGGAGGAGAGAGTATAGGACCACAGAGGCAGGGGGAGAGAGTATAGGACCACAGAGGCAGGGGGAGAGAGTATAGGACCACAGAGGCAGGGGGAGAGAGTAGTGGACCACAGAGGCAGGGGGAGAGAGTAGTGGACCACAGGGGCAGGGGGAGAGAGTAGTGGACCACAGAGGCAGGGGGAGAGAGTAGTGGGCCACAGAGGCAGGGGGAGAGAGTAGTGGACCAGAGAGGCAGGGGGAGAGAGTAGTGGGCCACAGAGGCAGGGGGAGAGAGTAGTGGACCAGAGAGGCAGGGGGAGAGAGTAGTGGACCACAGAGGCAGGGGGAGAGAGTAGTGGACCACAGAGGCAGGGGGAGAGAGTAGTTGATCACAGAGGCAGGGGGAGAGAGTAGTGGACCACAGAGGCAGGGGACGTCGCTGGGCACTTAGGATGTGATCTAAGCTAATTCCTCTGTCCTCTTATGTAGTGTCTCTCGCTCTAATTTGCTCTCTCATTCTCCCCCTCTTTCTCTCCCCGTCCCTCCTCTCTATCCTTCTCTCTCTCTCCTCGTTTTTCTCTTCCCCTTCTCTCTTTCCCCTTTTCTCCCCCCTCTCTCTCTCCCCCTCTCTCCTCACCTCATTCTCTCCCTCCATCTCCCCCTCTTTCCTTCCACCTCTCTCTCTCTTCTCTTCCTCTCTCTCTCTTTCTCTTCCTCTCTCTCTCTCTCTCTCTTCTCTCTCTCTCTCTCTCTCTCTTCCTTCCTGCTCTCCCACTCTCTCGCCGACTCTCTCTCTTCCGTCCACGGACCGACCCACCGACCCACCGACCCACCGACCCACCGACCCACCGACCCACCGACCCACCGACCCACCGACCCACCGACCCACCGACCCACCGACCCACCGACCCACCGACCCACCGACCCACCGTACAATAAATTGTGTGGATAAAATAATGAGATTTTCATAATGCTTCAAAACAACCTGGGATAATGGATACCGCCTGTCACAGGTGGCGACAGGAGCGAACGAACGGAGTCTGCAGCACCAACAGGATTCAACAAGTCACGACATCAAAGAGAATATGTCTAGTGACCAATGTGTTCGGTTATGTGGTTGAAAAGAGCTTAATATATTTCATAATCATGGAAACGGACGTTGATTATTGATTATGAAATTGATAGTTGCGTGTATTAGTGCTCCTATTCCGTGTGATCATGTGAAAAAGGGCACAAACTTATAGTATCATCTTGCTTAGAGGCATTAATTTTTATATTTTATAGAACTGGTACTGACTTCAGAATCAATGTATTATTCCGGAAAAATTGGACCTAACTTGTATGATGGTCTCATTCGCTTATCGGTACAATGATACAGTAACGATTCCACCCAAGCCTGTAGACTGGTGTTTATCCGTCGCGACCATCAAAACCACGAGAATTGACATCTTCTGCTATTTTAAGGAGGATAGCCTGTGTCAAAACCAATTACTATAACCCGTTTCTTCACCCTGAAATATGACATAGTCGTTGCCAGGCAACCGGACTTCGTGGAATTTAATTTGATGTTTTCACGTGAATTTAGGGAAATATATAAGCAAGTAATACATGAGGCATGAACATAATAACAACTGACAATGACAATTATAAGGTATCATCTTCCATGTGTAAACTAACTTATTCCGCGGACGAGCCGTTATTTTAACAGTAATGTGATAATATTAGCGGAATGGTACGGCACGACTTAGAACAAGATTATCCGCAAGATCATTTGCATAAGCAGATAGAATGGTCCAACCAATGTCACAACTTCAAATCACAATAGTAATATAATTGATTACACATTGGCCTATTTCGATAATTATAAGGTCCCACCATCCCAAAACGTGACACGAAAACGACCGCAGCTAGTAATTGATCACATTTGGAATGTTGCGATTTATGTTCGCCAGAGGTCACCACGTGTAATTGGTCGCTTCCTCCTCCAATGCCTTGGCGTAATATTATTATTCTATCTTGGCAAACATGGGTAATAAGTTGCACAATTGTGAAATTGAATAGTGCACCGTTTCGGTTTCTATATATCATAATATTTAAAAAGACAAAATATTTCTTGAGCAGTTTTTGATGTGTGACTATTATAATTGACGCAAACATAAAAGCGATCTTATGAGAAAATGTATTTAGTACATATATGGTTGAATTATGTCGAAGAAATAAAACTGAACAATGAAAAATCACCAAAATGTATGGGTCATGATCATGACGGTTTTTATTTGATCGCGGAAAACACTATTTTTGCAAATCAGACTTATTCCCATACAATATCGATAACATTTTGTTATTAAACGAGGTTTGGAGTTTGTTTTGCAAACTAAACTAGGCTACGCGGTGTTTAGGCTTAGATTGGTTGATTAAGAATGGAAATAGTAAGTGAAAATACAGTTACAGTTACATCATTTTACAGTTTTTGGCACATTTCTTCAAAATGGCTGCCTCTACTCCAATAGTGCACGGAACAAAAAAATTCTGCTCTTAATTTCGAATCCTTAGAGACATCATCGATGATGTAGTATATACATTCAGAAAGTAAGGCCGTTTCACGATTACGAAAGTATGACCGTTTCAAGTTTTCAATTTAAGAAGTCCCCCATGGGGGTAGTCCTTGTATCCTGGGGGTAGTCCTTGTATCCTGGGGGTAGTCCTTGTATCCTGGGGGTAGTCCTTGTATCCTGGGGGTAGTCCTTGTATCCTGGGGGTAGTCCTTGTATCCTGGGGGTGGTCTTTGTATCCTGGGGAACCTTGTATCCACGGACCAGGATGTTTATCCACCGGTCTGTCGGACGGTACAGAAAAGTAAACGTTTATATGAACTTGAAATGACTTATGGTCGTGCGCTGTGGACCAGTAACACAGAACGATGGATACATGAGTGGATAAACCAACAGTAAGACAACACCTTGTGGAAACCGGAGACGACCGCACGGAACACAATACGCGAACGTGAGATATAAAGTGGTAGTTTTTCTATAAAACATCTTGCGGTGTACTGCTGACCTACAGCCCACGGATCGTATCCGTCATCATCTGTCCGTCACGCGTGGCTGAACACACCGTGTGGTGGTGTCGACGAACAAAATAGTTTGCTTTGCTCCCGTCACACCTCACTGATTAAATCTAGGCTGATTACTGTATATGTGCCTTCTGCATTGACCAGGAGAAGACCCCGGGAGGTTGCTATCCGTATGGGTGGCTTCTTAAAGTTTTTTTTATATATATATATATATGTATATTTTGTATATATATATATATATATATGGTATATATATATATATATGTTTATATATATATATATATATATATTATATAGTGATATTATATGTGTGTGTGTGTGTGTGTATCTCACTTGGTATTCTGAATTGTGATTTATTTTACGAATATAAAACAAACAGTGAATTATAAACTGCTTATATAATCGTTAATATTGTCGCCAAAGGAAAGTCAACAATTATAGTGCGTCCGTCGGCGTATTATATAATATGCAGTATATGTTTCGATATTCAATGTTCAAGTAAAAAAGATAGATAATATAGATAATATAGATAATATAGATAATATAGATAATATAGATAATATAGATAATATAGATAATATAGATAAGATAGATAAGATAGATAAGATAGATAAGATAGATAAGATAGATAATATAGATAATATAGATAAGATATATAAGATAGATAAGATAGATAAGATAGATAAGATAGATAAGAGTTAGATACATTTATTATATGGTAAATATACAGTTGGATTGCTGTGTATTCACAATAACATCAACAATTCCACACAATAACATATTATCATACAACGGTAAAACATCTTATGGAAATAATCATAGGAACATTTTAAGTGATAAAATTAAAGCATATACATTAAAAATACAACTAACTTAAAAATATTATATAATATATTAAAAAGGATAGTAAACATTAAACTGTCTATTAAAATACGTGTCCATCATTAGCCGCTGTTGCAATGTTCCAAACACCATGGAATAAAAGAGTTTTTATAGCGATTTATTTTCGCCCGAGAGATGTGTAACTCGTTGCACGACTTCAGGGTATATGGTACATTGCGACCATTTGGTAATAGCACATTCAGTTTGTAGTTACTACGCTTCATTTTAGCATAAGTAAAGTAAATTGCATAAATACGCCTCGTTTCTGAGTGACGTCATGAGGGTCTGTCATAACGTTATAATCGTTATAATTCGTCTTACTTTATTTACAATCGACGACCTATATTAATAAACCTTACATGACTTGTTAGTGAGCGGAAGATTTACAATTAGCATATTTTATGTAGAACAACGTAACCTGTGAGATTGTGTCTTCACGGTTATTTAACTTGTTCTTTTAGCTGATCTCGTAACATTACATTTTGCAAACTGTATATAAATATAATATCAGTTGAAGACAAAGCTAGGTCTCCATGATATAATTTTAAAACTTTTTAGCAGCGTTTAAATAGGTCACGTTGTTTTATAATAAATTAACAAGAATTCATTTCACGGCCATCAAAACCTGTACAAGGCGTGTCAGGAACTAAATACATTTGCCTTATCGTATGACTTTAATCAGGTCTCATATTGCGCATTATCCAATCCTTTTGCCTGCTCAAGCCACTTTACATTTTGCACCATCGCAGACCTGTTCAGTGGAATATAATTCAGTCATCCAGTGGGTGTCTTCCCGTTATAGCTACTTCCCGTTATAGCTACTTTTTATTCCCGTTATAGCTACTAATTAAGTTTGACAGTTGAACTAGTCCCGTTATAGCTACTTTTCTATTTCTCCATTTTACAATGGAACAAGATAAAGGAGCGACTTAACTATTTCATCTCCATCCAGCTGATGTCCATGAGGGGTGGACGGCTTTGATGTAAGGAATTTCAACAAAGTCAAGTGATAATTTTTAACGAGTACTTTGTGGAGACATGGCTTGATGATGATTAAAAAATCACCATGGACATGTGGAATGTCTATGTATATAAGTTTTATATATATATATATATATATATATATATATATATATATATATATATATATATATATATTTTATTTTAACACTAAACATTTGGACTAGTTCAAGCATTCTGTGTTAAATTTAAGCGAAACAATGGCTTGGATGCTGACTGGGATTGACCTAAAAATTAGTGGGATGCATAGACTCATGATCATAAACCGACACACCAAATTTAATAAAAATCGAAGACGGTCATGTAAATTTCACTGTTTTTGATTGATTTGACATGGAATGCCCCTACAAAGAAACTGACAAATGAACAAATAACCATGTTGAGGGATGGAATTCCAAGTTTGCGAAAGTGGTGGGGAAACATTTGTTTTTATAAATGCAATTCTGTACTCAGTACAATTAACGTCTTTTGAGAAAAAAAATATGCACAAGTGTTTTATGGCATATTTTCCATTTCAAATAACTGACAGTTACATTTATATATCATTCTTGTAACTTTTAAAATGTGTCCTTCAATAATACATTTCATGTAAGAATCTTACAGTAATCTGAAATAGTTAATGCTCCCTCTTGCTGTCCCCTCCTGAATTGTGTAATTAAATAAGTAGCTATAACGGGACTAGTTTGCCTGTCAAACTTAACGAGTAGCTATAACGGGAAAAAACTGTAGCTATAACGGGAAGTAGCTATAACGGGAAGTAGCTATAACGGACCTAGACCATCCAGTGAACTGGAGCAACAATTGCTCACCTACTTTATATTAACCCACTTCTTATCATACACTTACTAATCAAATTTACGCAATACGACTATTTCCAACACACTGACTTGATGATCTGTTCCAATCATTTATCGTTTCCAAAGTTAATGACTTATTTGCTCATATCCAACCTAAAATGTGCCCCAGCAAATGGACACCAGAATCTAGTTCAATCACTCGCGTAACAGGTTTAGCAAACCATGACCTTTTTTATTCACTGTGACATTTTTATATTGAGGGAAACTGTTACGGTGTCGACACCAGGAGGACTCATTTCGAGACAAACTAATTTCACTTGCCTTACTAATAACGAAAAGGAAATAAAATAATATCACATGTTATTGCGAAGTATGTTTTCCAGACTTTCTAAGCATTATTTCGCAGCGACTGTGAGCATACAGCGACCTACTGACATGTCGTTCAGATATTATAGCGATAACATCGGCGCATGCGTGGTGACCACATTGGTTTCTATTTCCGTCTACATAATTGTATTTGCAAACTGAAGTTCGATTATACAAAAGGTCATCCTCTGTGATAAATAAACCTTCTCAACAAACACATATTCTTGCAAATTTAAACGTATACCATGTTTAAATTTACCCAAATCCAAATATTCAAAACGCAACTGTTCATGATACTGGGCCCCATACAAAACAGCATATTTCTGAATACGTAATAAATGCATCTATAATTCAATGTGCCAATTGTGAGGTCAGTATGGCTGTATCACCGCCCGAATGACATGATCCGCTAGCCTCGTTCTGAGTTCATTCGCTTCAGTGGACGTCTACATATTTGAGATATATTTGAAAAGATACATAGGTCGACATTTAGAGTTGTTTAGTGACGTTTCTTTCCTCGGAGAAACGAGGGAACCGTGGATGATAACCAACTTTCCAGAGGGCGCTTTGCGATGGCCTCGTTTCACGATCATTATATAACAGGAGAGAAAACACGATCATTGTGTTACAGGAGAGAAAACACGATCATTTTGTTACGGAAGAGAAAACACGATCATCGTGTTACAGGAGAGAAAACACGATCATTGTGTTACGGGAGAGAAAACACGATCATGTGTTACAAGAGAGAAAACACGATCATTTTGTTACGGAAGAGACAACACGATCATTGTGTTACAGGAGAGAAAACACGGTCATTGTGTTACGGGAAAGAAAACACGATCATGTGTTACAGGAGAGAAAACACGATCATTGTGTTACAGGAGAGAAAACACGATCATGTGTTACAGGAGAGAAAACACGATCATTTTGTTACGGGAGAGACAACACGATCATTGTGTTACAGGAGAGAAAACACGATCATGAGTTATGGGAGAGAAAACACGATCATTGTGTTACAGGAAGAGAAAACACGGTCATTGTGTTACGGGAGAGAAAACACGATCATTGTGTTACGTGAGAGAAAATACGATCATTGTGTTACAGGAGAGAAAACACGATCATTGTGTTACAGGAGAGAAAACACGATCATGTGTTACGGGAGAGAAAATACGATCATTGTGTTACGGGAGAGAAAACACGATCATGAATTACTGGACAGAAAACACGATCGTTGTGTTACGGGAGAGAAAATACGATCATTGTGTTACAGGAGAGAAAACACGGTCATTGTGTTACAGGAGAGAAAACACGGTCATTGTGTTACGGGAGAGAAAACACGTTCATTGTGTTACGGGAGAGAAAACACGTTCATTGTGTTACGGGAGAGAAAACACGATCATTGTGTTACGGGAGAGAAAACACGATCATTGTGTTACAGGAGAGAAAACACGATCATTGTGTTACGGGAGAGAAAACACGATCATTGTGTTACGGGAGAGAAAACACGTTCATTGTGTTACGGGAGAGAAAACACGGTCATTGTGTTACGGGAGAGAAAACACGATCATTGTGTTACGGGAGAGAAAACACGTTCATTGTGTTACGGGAGAGAAAACACGTTCATTGTGTTGCGGGAGAGAAAACACGTTCATTGTGTTACGGGAGAGAAAACACGATCATTGTGTTACAGGAAAGAAAACACGACCATTGTGTTACATGAGAGAAAATAGATCATTGTGCTACACATTTGCACAAAATGGATATCATAATGAATAAAATATAGCTTAATCCTGTCGATAACTGCCATTAAAACAAAATGAACAAAACACTGCAAGTTGCACTAGCTGTTCTACTGATAACAAGTGGCCCGTAGCGGCTCACACCTTGCTCAGATCCAGTTATGCAATACATAAATACTGCGAGTAGTTAGGGCGCCAGCAATAACATCTTCGAAGCGTTTCTTTCTGACCTATTTTACTTTGTGTCTGAGAGCTGAATTGGACTTTCTATCTTATTATGAGATATTATTTCCGGCCTTCGTCATAGCGATCGCGGCTATATAAATTGTGATTAAGGTCACGTTGCTTTCTTACGATTATAGCGTCGTATTAGCACGGTATACAGCCTTGGGATTGCTGTGTTTATATAAATTCCTGGCAGACCTGCTCGTTCGAATACCATACCAACATTATTGGGAAGTATTCAGCTTCGCTCCAATTACCGATTATTTTTCATCTTTTGTTGTTGTTCTGAGCTTAAATTTTCAAGGATATAGGCGCTCTAGAAGTGTTACAATTATTATTATTATTTAACCGGGTACATTTTTAAACTGAATAAACTGAGTCAATGTGACGTGAACTACATTGGCCATGTTTCGGGAATGAAGCGACACTACTTCGCTGTTTTATACATTACTTCAGCGCCCCGCCAACTACGGGATTAAACCAAACGCACCGTCGCGTCACCGGAAAGACAGGTGACGTCACGCTATAATGACGTCATATATCCGTCAGCCAGCCACGCAACGCTCCGCTTTACCGGCTGTTAACCATTGTACGCGCGCACAATGCCGACAAATTCAAACATGTTTTTTCCTTTCGCCGACGGGTGTCAGCCCCGTGGGGTGCCGGCGGGGGGTCGGCGCGGGCCGGGGTGTGGGCACCACATTACCCCGAGCGTCGTCTGCCGACTTGACCATTTAATGGCGTGAGAAGATTGATCGTGTACCTCGCCGGGCCCGGCTCTGTAATCATCAGCTTTGTCCTGCGCGAATAACCATTAGTTGACGACCGGGCGACATGACAGGCCGGCGACATGGCGACACGGTGACACGGAGGCGGGCGGGGTAATAAGATGGGTGCTCGCTGACACTAAGCCACCGACCCCGGCACCCAGGTGGAGCACGTCCGTGGTTGGAGAGAGGAAATTACCCCCACGTCCACCCGACACCGCAGTTTCACCCTACCTGGACGCCAAGGGTCATCTCGGACAGACACCGATGTGGAGAAGTTCGTGGAATGACCGATGTCACCCGGACCCACCCCACTGTGTCTTCGTGTTACCTTAACGTCGCTTTATTCTGCTTATGTTACCGTCAACCGTACTCGTTCTTTATTGTTGCTTCGCTGCCAGTTTTCTTCGATACTGTGGCGTGTATTATGTTGTTGCTGTTGTCAGTTTTCCTGTTTCTTTACCGATATCTGTATTTGGCTGTTCTGTTACATTCACATATCTTTACCTGTATTTTTTCTTTGCAATACCTGTATTATTGTTTCTTAGTCGTTACCCCACCTGTATGGTTTTTTTTATCTGTGTTCACTGTATTCCCGTTACATCTTTCCTGTCTTCGCCGTGTCTATGTTGTGTCTTCACCGTTGTCCTACAACTTGTTTTACCATTATCTATGGTCTATAGTTATTGTCACCTGCACTCATTTTACAGTTACTTCCATTCTTCATCTACCGTCACATGACTCCTTCCCTCATCATCTACCTCCACATGACTCCATCTACCATCATATACCGCCACATAACTCCCTTCACCATCACCTACCACCACATGACTCCCTCCACCATCATCTACCGCCACATGACTCCCTCCACCATCATATGCCGCCATATGACTCCCTCCACCGTCATCTACATCACATGACTCCCTCCACCGTCATCTACGGCCACATGACTCCCTCCACCATCATCTACCGCCACATGACTCCCTCCACCATCATATGCCGCCATATGACTCCCTCCACCGTCATCTACCATCACATGACTCCCTCCACCATCATATACCGCCACATAACTCCCTTCACCATCATCTACCACCACATGACTCTCTCCACCATCATCTATCGCCACATGACTCTCTCCACCATCATTTACGGCCAAATGCCTCCCTCCACCGTCATCTACCGTCACATGACTCCCTCCACCGTCATCTACAATCACATGACTCCCTCCACCGTCATCTATGGCCACATGACTCCCTCCACCATCATATACCGCCACATGACTCCCTCCACCATCATATGCCGCCATATGACTCCCTCCACCGTCATCTACCATCACATGACTTCCTCCACCGTCATCTACCGTCACATGACTCCCTCCACCACCATCTACCGTCACATGACTCCCTCCAACATCATCTACCGCCACATGACTCCCTCCACCGTCATCTACAGCCACATGACTCCCTCCACCATCATCTACCGCCAAATGACTCCCTCCACCATCATCTACCGCCACATGACTCCCTCCACCATCATCTACCGCCACATGACTCCCTCCACCATCATCGTCTGTATTTCACTGTTTTCCTGTCGTTTTCTAGTAAAGATACATATTTTTCGTATTTGCGTCTATGTGGATATTTCTATCCCAAACTCTTCTCAATGTACAGAGTGTTCTTTCGACCGACACAGATATGTCCTACTTTTGTCAAAATGTTGCCTTGTTTACTCTTTTTTGTAATTTGTTCCATTATTGTGCTCTCTTCACTCTCGTTCTTTATTGCGTTCTTCTGACTTCTTCAGCAAGGTCTGAAAGAGTATCTGTGCCGTGTCTGTATACCTACACCGACGTTGACACTGATACCGATGTTGACACCGACACTCGGACACTGCATGTGACCATTATAGCTCTGTTGAAACACAATAGCCGTTGACCTGACTGGCGACGGAATTGTCATATCTCATGTCAATAACCTCGCCTGGGAAATGAGGACTTGGTGGAATGTATTACGACAAGCGCGCGGCGTGTGCGTGTGCGTGCGTATGTACGTGTGCGTGTGTGCGTGTCTGCACGTGGCTTTGATGGTTGAAGCCGTACGACTACCGTATTCCTCCCTACACTGGTCTACACATTAACACATTAACTACCCCGCCTTCGTGTCACCGGAAGTCTAACGTCCATCCTTTCCGTCACGCGTTAGTCACGCCAGCGCTTCAAGCCGACAAAGTGGTGTTCGTCGACGTCTCTCGTGTCAACCACTACTCTACAGCACCTCCCTGTCGCTGTCAGGAGACTAGACGTCGACGAGAGTGGGGTTGTGGGCGGACTGACGTGAACTCAACTAACAGTCCATCGACGGCGGCGTCCCGCAGCGTCTAGGTGTCGTCCCTTTGTCCGTCGGCCGCCGTCCCCCTGATAGACACGGCGGCGACGATTGCTCACTGGCGCCAGCGGTCGCCGTCAGTCGAGTCGAGTCGGCAGGTGACATCGGCCGACACGTCGTATTGTCTCCCGTCGTCACGCGCGGCCGCTTGCTGTACGCCGTGGCGAAGTTAGTAGAACGTCGGACCCTCGCACGAGATAGTGCGGGGTTAATGTTTGAAATTTCGTTCACTCCACGTTGCTGCAGTTCACTCAACCGAAGAATGTTCTTCGCCTAGTAATAATATCGTGACTTAATGCTTCCAATAGAAGTCATGGTATCGGTCGAATAAAAAGTCTGCCATTGGGTAGTGTGAAACGTTTTGGGCGTGCTAGGGACGGAGAAGAACACCTGGATTGGTTCTGCAGGTAACCGTTGGTTGTTCGCAAACGACAGTTCGACTGGTTTCGTCCGCGGGTTGGGTCGAGAGCTGCGTGCTGCGGACAAGGCCGGGCGGTTTGTTGGTCGGGACTATCGTAAATCATCAGATCATTGACCGTTGCCGCCACAGAGACAATCAACTGAACGTAGAAATAAACATATTTGCAACAAAGAATGCTCTGTGTATGATATCATATTTAATTTAATGTGTTCACGTTCCTAGTCACATTTTCTACTACTGGTACTACTACTACTACTACTACTACTACTACTACTACTACTACTACTACTACTACTACTACTACTACTACTACTACATACTACATACTAACTACTACTACTACTACTACTACTACTACTACTACTACTTACTACTACTACTACTACTACTACTACTACTACTACTACTACTACTACTACTACTACTACTACTACTACTACTACTACTACTACTACTACTACTACTACTACTACTACTACTAATAATAATAATAATAATAATAATAATAATAAAAATTACAATAATAATAATAATAATATATTATAATAATATTAATTGTTATTATTACATCGTCAATGACACAACACGACGATGACGACGACGCTATTACAGATGCCTACAAATTTTTCACCTGCAAAGAAAATGTACTTGTAATCTCTTGACAGGTCGTAGTAGCAATACTAACTTGTGTTTTCTTTCAATCGTGTTGATAGTTGGACGACGATACAACTTCAGGAAATAAACGTTTCATACCATGAAGACAAACAATATTCAAAAAACAAAATATGCAAATAATAGATAAATGGTCCGAAAAATAACAGATACAATTTTTCAAAGTGTGAGATATACAGGGAAAGGGGATTTTAGTTTACAGTATGATAAGAGATACATTGTTGTTAGTGTTACCGTAATTACATAAATTGATTTAGGTGTATCAATACTAGTTTAAATCTTGTCAAAATATGGTGTCACCGGGGAAGTAGATAAAATGATGTTGTATTGGTGGCATATTACGAAGAAAATGTTAATATTGTCTTGATGTCCATGTTGGCTAATTCACTTACACTGTTGCTGCGTGAGAACGTCACAGTACAAATGAATGATATAACAATGTTATCATGTATTTAAAAAACAAACTGATCGCTATTATTAAGAGCGTCCACTTGTTTATAGGTACACCTAAATCACATTATAATTTTCTGTACATAAAACTAATTTCCAACTAATTACTTTATCAAGATTGTCAATGAAATTCACGCGCATCAGGTGTGTAATAAACTTAGGCTTAGACTTATCAAAACTTCAACAAAGTGTAAGCCTATATTATATATTATATATATATATATATATATATATATATATATATATATATATATAATATATATATATATATTACTCATATATACATACTATATATATATATATATATATATATATATATATATATATATATATATATATATATATATATCAAGAAGAGTTGCCGTTTTAATAAGATCAAAATTAAACATAACACAATGCCCTTAATAGTATCTTATACATATCTTTAACGTCGTTAAAGTCCGTCCTTGGTAAAATTTAATTAAAGTTTAATTATTGGAAAACCATCGACAATCTATTAGTTTTGAATGTACATATATAACGAAGTATTTCATTCATAATTATATTACAATATGCTTAAATAAATTGTATAGTTATTAGAATAAGTATGCAATGTTATGTCCGCGAACCGCCGACGTTTTATTTAGTTATACGTGTAAATTACGTTTGTTGATGTGTTAAGAGCAGGGGCCGGTTTCACGAATTGTTCTCAAAGGTACGCAATTACCTGCAAATGTAGACATTAATTAAACCCGTGGCATAACATTAAAATCAAACATACAGGCAAAAGGATCGGGAATAAAATAAAATGTTCCACGCGGGTATTATAAGGTGTCTTCATGTTATAGCTACTTCCCGTTATTTATAGCTACGTCCCATTATAGCTACTTTTTTATTCCAGTTATAACTACTAATTAAGCTTGACAGTTTAACTAGTCCCGTTATAGCTACTTTTCTATTTCTCTATTTCATAATGTAATAAGATAAGCGAACTTTAGCTAGTTCGTCTCCATCCAGCCGATGTCCATAAGGGGACAGCTTTGATGTGTCCCACTGAGGAATTTCCAAAACTGAAAACTGTTATGTTCATGGCTACTAAACATGACGTTGCCGCCCCACCACCACATAACAAGAATAATTGATGACTTTCATTACTTTTTGACAAATCCAATTCTGTACTATGTACAATTAACGCAGTTGTGTTTTATGGTATATTTTCCATTTCAAATAACTGACAGTTACATTTATATATCATTCTTATGATTTTTTTAAATGGATCCTTCATTAATACATTTCATGAAGAAATCTTACAGTAATCTAAAATAGTTAATGCTCCCTCTTGCTGTCCCCTGCTGAATTGTGTAATTAAAAAAGTAGCTACAACGGGAGTAGTTTGCCTGGCAAACTTAACGAGCAGCTATAACGGGAAGAAAATTAACATAAACGTATCTGGTCAACATTTTAATTACATCTTCAAATCTTGACACGAAATTACCGCATTCGGACGCAAAATGCAGGCGCAAATAATCGTCGGCCATAGATTCGCTAATCAATCAAACATTCACAAAACAGTGACTTCGGACAGGTCAAGACAAACTGGAGTCGCCATGCATGCAGGAGAGCTGTTGGACCAATACAAAGGCGACGATAAAGGCCCGTTACCTGCGCCGCGCGCACAGAACAGAAGACAACGAGACGACAGACGATACACGACCGCGAGATATAAAACGGCCGTTTTTCCTCGTGAAAAACATCTTCCAATATGCCGCCGAAGCGGATACGACCGGATCAGATCTCCCTCGGTATAACCATCATCGTGTCGTGGTCCGCGGGAGGGGGGAACGCACGCGACAAGCCTCCGTCCCGCAGACACGCCATCTCTGTCACACCTCTCTGATTTAATCTGCCCCGAATATTTGCATAAATTACATCGCCTTTCCATCAGGTATGTTGCGTTTTTCACGCGGCTGACGTCTCACGTTGGGCACCATTGTTCTCCCGCGTACGTCAGACGTCTTTGTCGCCGTCCCGAGCTGTCAACGACGGCGGAGGGTGCATCTTCTTGCTGTGGATGGCGGCCATTGAGACGGAAGAGTTCGGCGGTGTTCTGTGTCGTCGGATGTCAGCCGGCTGACGGCAACGAGTCGACACCTTCACGGCCGCGTGTCTCTGTCGTGTCACGTCAGCTCAACCCCGTCACTAGTCGGTCTCGACTCGCCTCGTCTTGTGCGTCGTCAACGTCGCAACGAACAACGACTGTGACGTCATCGGCGGCGCTGAGTGACGCTTACGTAAAACGTCGGTGTTTGCGA
>JAODUO010000042.1:152500-157500 GCA_025642075.2 Ridgeia piscesae
GAGAAGGAGAAGGAGAAGGAGAAGGAGAAGGAGAAGGAGAAGGAGAAGGAGAAGGAGAAGAGAGAAGAGAAGAAGAAGAAGAGAAGAAGAAGAAGAAGAAGAAGAAGAAGAAGAAGAAGAAGAAGAAGAAGAAGAAGAAGAAGAAGAAGAAGAAGAAGAGAAGAAGAAGAAGAAGAAGAAGAAGAAAAGAAGAAGAAGAAGAAGAAGAAGTAGTAGAAGAAGAAGAATGACTTTCAGAAGATTTATGATTGTTTTTTTAACTCAACTTCAAAATTTATATTTACTGTATAATTATCATCATCGCCATCAAATTTGTTCTTTACTTTATTAATCTACCTATTTATTTAAACACTGCCGAAATGATTTTTATTTTGGATTATAGCGTAAAAATAACATAGTTGAAAATAAAGCCCGTTATCCCAAGTGTATTGTTACCCGTCAATTACCGATGTGGTAATGCTGCAAGTTCTCACACAGACAGGTACACAGTTTGGTTGGCGATAACCTGGATACATAAACATGTGGATATATTTTCACCGAACGGAATTTCGTAACTCTAGTCACCTTTAATCAAGAAATCCGCCTAGTGGAGCGGCGAGTCCAAATCTGCTAGAACAAGAACACGGTAGATTTTATATCGAAAAGTTATTAAACGATAAAAGAACGAAAACAACATATCCATCATCGCGACCCAGGGATGGTACACCATCTCGACTTCCCTGGGAACCATTAAGTCAGGCTGCAATTAGTAACAGAACAGTAGTTATGTTTAAATATACACTCTTTTATAACCAGGTACTCACTCATAGAAGATACTAAATAGAAACACGTGGCGTGGACGAACTTGTCTACGACACGAACAAGCAGCAACGGGATTAAACAGATGATATGTTAAACAGTGTCCGACACGAGTTAGCCACGCCTAGCTACAGGCGTAGACTAGCGATATTCTGGGTGCAGGAGATTATTACTTGAAGTGTCCACCAGAGGCGTCGTACACAATGTCGAATGTGGTTGTAACAACTATTGATAACAGTTAAAATGAAGGTCAGCATCAACGTATTAGAGGGTCGTTGAAAATATTGAATGGAATAAGATAAACAACTAATTGTACATGTTTAAAGCAGAAGGTAAGCAGCACTGAAACTAGTATTATATTTACGTTGAATATAATATTAGCAAAAATGCATATAATAAATTATTGAATATTATTCATTCACAAGAAATAAACAAGGACAATTAACAGCTATTTTATTATATTTAATATATTTAAAAATAAATAATATATAAAGATAATATTACTATAACAAATTTCTATATATTAGATTGAATCTCTAGGTGGCAATCTTGTTAAATCTTGTTAAATCTATAAAAACATGGTTCCACCCTGTTGTTTACATACAGCTTTGGAGGTAAAAGTGAGTAAGTTGCACTGATACTGGACGTTGTCCGCTATTCAGTAAACACTCACTTTAGTATTCTGGTATATTCTTGACGACTGTTCTATTTGTACACTATCTGTCTAATCAACATTTACACAATAATATCCACGCAATCCAGTACAAACAAAACGTTCATTAACGTATCATTCCCAAATAAACCGGCCTGCATATTCAAACAACCATATAAATAGTGTTTATTAAAACCGCGAGAAAGAAATCCATATAAAGACCATGGCGCTGCGGTCAAATATTCAGTTGTTCGCGTGCAAGAGTTCTCGTAATAAACCGGAAGCAGGACGCTCTCTCTGGTTTCCGGTTTCTTAATTACAGTTTAACTAAGTAAATTCTTAAAGATATCACAACTATTTCTTTTTCGTTCAAGTAAATGCTCTAATGACATGTTTATGGCAGAGTATAGACTGGGCGGCCATGCAGGGCGGTCAACAAAATAGGTTACGCTGAGATGTGCCTAAAGGTTTCTAGGTTTCTTGGACCCAATAAATCCATGAAATGAAAAACGATGAGGAGATAATGACATAGCAAGAGAACACTTCCTATATTCGTTGATACTTGATAGGCTGGAATCAGCTTTCGTTTTAAAATGAAAACACGCCGAAGATATACTTCTCATAACACTGGAACACTTCTCCGTGTTTAGTAAAGGATGTTGAATATAATCTGCTGTGTCTGTGTCGCGTGTGGCATTTTGTATCTGGTGCTGATTTAGTGTATTTTAATGAAACAAAGTTATGCAATACTATTGCTACGAACGTCGGGCGTAGGGAGGAGTATTGTGATAAAGTACGGTGACTTATAAACCATTCCGACGTTGTATATGGACCGCCAGGTTACATGGGCCTGTAGTTAAGTAGGCGTACGTTGTGTGCAACATCCGGGCCTCTAAACCCGGCGTTGTGGTGGTCCACATTTCGGATTTATTTCATCACCTGTTGTCTCTTTGCCCTTTATATTGACGACATCTGTATATCTATCGGTCTTCTGACCGTCTCTCCACCTAGCTCGTATATCCTTATTTCACACACGCACGCACGGACTCATATACATACGCACAGACTGACTTACACACACGCAAAAGCAGCAACGCACGAGAAAGCGCAAAAGCGCACGCGCACGCGCACGCGCACGCGCACGCGCACGCGCACGCGCACGCGCACGCGCACGCGCACGCGCACGCGCACGCGCACGCGCACGCGCACGCGCACGCGCACACTCACACTCACACTCACAAGCGCACACACACGTACACGTACTCATATACAGTCGCAGATACACACGCACAAACGCACACGTATATGTATGACGTACGCACACACACAAACACGCACACACTCACACACTCACACACACACACACACACACACACACACACACACACACACACACACACACACACACACACACACACACACACACACAACACACACACACTCACACACTACACACACACACACACACACACACACACACACACACACACACACACACACACACACACACACACACACACACACACACACACACACACACACACACACACACACACACACACACACACACACATTCTAACCGCAATGTAATATTTGATAGAACCTTATCTGGTTCGCCAGAGGGGATTAGCACACCTGAACAACGCTCATTGTTGACACTCGCTGATGTACACTGATACAGGACATAACACCGGAAGTTGACCGCTTGAAGTGCACGGGAGTCAATCGCCTGAAGATGTCGAATGTAGCAACAACAAAAACATTGGCTCATTGTCATAGTGGCATTCAACCATCGCACAATCACACACACACACACGCAATTTCGGCGATATAAAAATGGTTGGAAAGCGATAGCGACATGTTTTGGAAACATAGGTATACTTTGTAAACATAAATTTAATTTGTAAACATAAACTTACTTTGTTAACGTAAACATGCTTTGAAAACATAAACTCGTCTGTGTCCTAAACTTCCGTGTGTTGGTGATTATGATAGTTGGCAAATTTTTCTGGACTTTAATTCGGGATGAAAAATGGGAGTCGCACATATCTAGATGAGCCCGATTTTCACGAGAGTTAACGTACACATTCTGTGTCCAAATCGTGTCACACGGGCTTGACCCGCGGAACATTTTGTTCTGTAGCAATTTGAATAGCTTATTCAATAGAGGTGGTGCGGGATAAACGGAAGGTTTACTTGCGTCCGACGATGTGCCGCGTACGTGCCAATATATAATTATATAGAAACAAATTGTGATGAGTTCTTGGCCAACCAAACTAATTGTAACGAATTATCCATTTCTTAGCCCACCAAAACGAACTATACTATACACGAATTGTAACGAATTATCCATCGCGTAATTTCGTCATAGTATATGTTTTGCAGAACCGGATAACTTTGTGTTCTTGCGCGTGTCCGGAAGTTATGTTCCAGAGCGGAATGATTGACCCCTCCTTGATGACGATGACAGAATAAGTGCCAGTCAAAAATAGCCACGAACACGAAAAATGACATGGAATAGGGAGTATTTTCGTCCATTGCGTAGTGGCTGTTTGTTTTTGAGCATGTATGGATGACTAAGCCATCACAACGTCGGTGTTCCCTTCAATTGCCAGTATTAAGTAAGTGTTCTTCTATTCCCACTGGGACGGCCACAGTCCACAAGTGCCTAGATACGTGCGACTGATGTCGTCTCGCCGCCTGCGTCGACGTCACAGCTATTGCACTTTGAACTGTGACGTCAACGCGACGCGCAGCATTGTTGATTGACGTCATTTGATCAAAGGGGACGAAACTAATCCGTGACCGACAGAAGGCTAAGTTACTGTGTAGTAGGCTTGTGAGTACACGATTTGTGAAAGGTAAATATGTGTTTACTTGTACCCATAGTGGGCTTCGAATTTGCTGTGTCATGAGTAACAAGTGTAACGCCGTTATGGGTCAAATTATGGTAAAATCTTTGTTACATTGTCTCCGTGTGTTGAGATTTTGACCGACCGAAACTTTTAGTTGATTAAATAATAGATTTGTTAATATGATAATATTGATATACGTTTATTTTTGCCGTTCAGGACATTTCGAAACATATGTATGTTATTTCTGAAATTACGTTGGCAATGTTCAGTTCATAGGGTCAGGTACGAACCCATATGATTAATATCCACGATTTGTGTTCAACTGGAAACATTACAATAAAATAAATACGGACAGCCTGTTTTTAATGTGTTAATTGATAACACAAAACATATTTGACGTAATATATTAAAATATTCTACGCTGACATTTGGTGGTGAACTAAACTATTGCATTACGTATACAATCTAGTGTTTTGTTGCAAGTTGAAGAAGTTCAGACGTTCTTACAATACTTAGTCATACTCATACCACGTACACAACACGTACAGTGTAATTGGTTTCTGGCGCACTGTGATGGTTTCTGTCATCACGTCAGCTGTGTCGACTTTTTAATGGAACTACTTCATTGAGTCGGTCGTCCGAACGCTTTGTACCAGAGCTGGCATTCAACGACAGACTCGCTGTTCTGTGCGATC
>JAODUO010000042.1:160000-165000 GCA_025642075.2 Ridgeia piscesae
GGGCGCATGACGACCGTGGGTGACAAATGGCCCGTGGTTCACGAGAGACTAGATAAGCTTCGCCCCAAGGAGCGTGGGATAGAACCCAGACCCGTGCCCCTGCGCGCGCCCGTTTCTCCCCGCGAGCTCGGAGCGCCATATGGGACATCGTTCCTCACTTAACTATCAACTTAATTTAGTACTACATGCACTTCTTTCAACGGCGGCCGGCGTCTGGCCGCGCGAAGTAAGCCGAGAAAGACAGATAGGCCGGCGCGGTGTCGAGTGTCCCAGCCTCATATTTTACAGTCAGCTTTTAAACAAAGTTCGCCGCTTTTTGTGTTACTATTTAGATAAGGAATTCGCGAGAAGCGAAACCCGATAGCGAGACTTTAATTAACTGCGAGTGTCCCTACGCACACGCTTCCTTTGTCCGGCGTGTCGGGGGGGCTGACCCACATGCAGGCGATTAGGTTAACCCTTGCCCACCCGCGCGCCCACCTGACACACGAGCCGGGTCGCCCGGGGAGGGAGCCTTCAGTGCACGCAGAAGTGGGTCACGCGGGGAGGTCTCGTTGGAGTCAAAACGCGAGTTGAAAAAGTTAAAAACTGCACGAACATAGAGTCGAGTCAATTAAATGACCGACTCACTTTGATGCATCTGCGGAGAAAGTGAGATTGGACGATGCTCAACGATAATGAGTTCTTTAGAGAGTAATTATGAATATTTAGAGAAGTAGTAATAGTGATTTGATGGATTCTCTCAACAGATAGTTTTTAATTGGACACATAATAGATACATACATAATGACATATTCAAGCACGCACGCACGCACGCACGAACGCACGCACGCCCGAACGCACGGACGGACAGACAGACAGACAGACAGACTAATGGCTGGCTGGCTGGCTGGCTGGCTGGCTGGCTGGCTGGCTGGCTGGCTGGCTGGCTGGCTGGCTGGCTGGCTGGCTGGCTGGCTGGCTGGCTGGCTGGCTGGCTGGCTGGCTGGCTGGCTGGCTGGCTGGCTGGCTGGCTGGCTGGCTGGCTGGCTGGCTGGCTGGCTGGCTGGCTGGCTGGCTGGCTGGCTGGCTGGCTGGCTGGCTGGCTGGCTGGCTGGCTGGCTGGCTGGCTGGCTGGCTGGCTGGCTGGCTGGCTGGCTGGCTGGCTGGCTGGCTGGCTGGCTATAGAAATGAACGTTCGAATTCTTCTCACACAGAGTATTCGTCGTACGGGGTCCATGGACGCAGGGAAACGGTTAATCCCAAGAGGCTGCGAGGGTACAGGGCAGATGGAGGCGAGGAGGGAGCAACTGGAGGCCATGTTTTCTCTGTAAATCTCCCGTGCCTCCCTCGGCAGTCCGGGGCTGGGGCTGGCCGACTGTCCGCCACAGCTTCACGAGATATCGGGTGTCAGCGGGGTCTTCCAGCCACGCACGGGGAGATAAGGGAGGGGCAGGGTTTCACAACATCGTCGGAGGTCCATCAATGGAGCCATCCCGGGCGTCAGCCGCCGCCGATGACTTGTTATTGACGAGAAATATCTTATTAACTCTTGTTATTTTACTCGTATGAGTCGTATCTGCTTATATCTTGAGAAGTATTAGTATGTATATTGACATCCGGTTCTAAAGCTATAGCTCTTTGCTAACGATTCAAGGGAAGGCGGCAACCTATAATTATAGTGGTGACCGTTCACTATATCATGCCAACCTGTGTGGACATACGGAGGTTTAGTAAGGATTTCCTCACGTCATGTTATCTATAAAGTAGGATCAGTCGTAACCGAACACGTGTGGATCATTACAAAGTCATAACTCCTCACACCGGTCGGAACAGTGCATTAGTCCAATGTTAAAGTTAAACTTCCAATACTTCAAACTCGCTAGCTTTCTCTCTCCCCTCTCTCTCTCTCTCTCTCCCCTCTCCCCCCCCCTCTCTCTCTCTCTTATCTCTCTCTCTATTCTCTCTCTTCTCTCTCTCTTCTCTCTCTCTTCTCTCTCTTCTCTCTATGTATATATATATATATATATATATATATATATGTATATGTCCTCTCACTCTCTTCTCTCTCTCTTCTCTCTCTCTCTCTCTCTCTTTCTCTCTCTCTCTCTTCTCTCTTCTCTCTCTTCTCTCTCTTCTCTCTCTTCTCTCTCTTCTCTCTCTTCTCTCTCTTCTCTCTCTCTCTCTCTCTCCCTCCTCCCTCCCTCCCTCCCTCCCTCCCTCTCTCTCTCTCTCTCTCTCTCTCTCTCTCTATCACAATCAGAGAAACCTTACGAGACGCGAGAGGAAGTGTTATAGAGAGCTGACCAAGACATTTGTCGGAAGTGGTAACGGAAGTGGAGATCATTTCCTATGAATGATGGAACACAGGTCTAAGGAGGAGGTCGACGTCACTCGCGTACGTGCTTCCCGAAATGTAGGCGGCCGGCGGGAAGACGGGAAGGGAAGTAACAGGTGCGGAGATTCGGCCACAGGAGTTGTTTCCGTGAGGTTTGAGGGCTACATTGGTGGCGAAACGAACATAGTTACTAGAAAGTAAATATCATACGTCATGCTGTCCTTTTAAGCGATCCTCTTATACTATTATAGTTTGAACTGAAACGAATCCAATTTTATTAATCATGTTATTCCGCCTTTATATGTTTAGTTTGCATCTTTGTATGTGAATATGTTAGGCTTCATGCGGAATAAATAGTTCACTATCGATGGAGATGAAATTGGGACATTATAATATAATATAATATAATATAATATGATATGATATGATATGATATGATATGATAATATATATGATGATATGATATGATATGATATGATATGATATGATATGATATGATATGATATGATATGATATGATATGGTATGGTATGGTATGGTATGGTATGGTATGGTATGGTATGGTATGTGTATATAAATATAAAGTATAAATTATATTTCAAGCCCATAATAAATAAAATGAAAAAAGTAAAATAAAATAAATAAAATATATTAATAACTTAGTGTATGGTAAAGATAAAATAAAATAAAGTAAAATAAAGTAAAATAAAAAATAAAAATAAAATAAAATAAAGTAATAAGTTGTAGTAAGAAAATAAATAAATAAGTAAATAAAATAAATAAAATAAAATGAAATAAATAAGAAATGTGTACTTAACAAAATGAAGTAAATAAAATATAAAATAAAATAAAATAAAATAGCATAAGATGGCACATAATTATAGTATAGTATAGTATAGTATAGTATAATATAATATAATATAGTACTCACCAGTAGTATTATGCTATAAATTATAAATATACAAAATAAGGTATGGTATGGTATGGTATGGTATGGTATGGTATGGTATGGTATGGTATGGTATAGTATAGTATAGTATAGTATAGTATAGTATAGTATAGTATAGTATAGTATAGTATAGTATAGTATAGTATAGTATAGTATAGTATAGTATAGTATAGTATAGTATAGTATATATAAAATGAAATGAAAATACATTGAATGAATGTTTTTAACAAACACGACGTTACATTGTTGATAACAAATGCAGGGTGTTACGTATTTCATAAATACGTGTATGGAGGTTACACAATTCATACCATGGTGTTAAGTAGTATAGTCCTTATAACACCGTAAATATCACAACATGACGTGATAAAGTAAGCACATGCTACATAACACGAACTCGTGAGAGAAGATCCGTTTACCAATACATCGTCAAGGTGTTTGCCGTCAAGTCTCTGAGTAGAGACCGTACGTTCACGGACCAGGTCGGCGGGGGAGACTGATGTGTTTGCACTGCGCTAACTCCGCCGACGACGCAACCTTCTGATTCGATCAGTTCCCGGTCACAGTCGAACAAAAACAACCACGACACGACCAGCGACTTCGTCCGTCGGACACAATACACAACCAGGAAGTGGCTCGTGTGTGGCTCGAACGCAGCTTTGAAACATGTCAATGGACGAGGCGTCGTTACGCGGATCACTTGCCGAGTTGTTCGGCTACACTTTGGTTACTCGCTATTATGTGCCTAGTTCGCCCCCCGCGTTGATACTTGAAGGCATGTCGTATATTACCTCGAAAAGATACCTTAATTCATGTATTTACTGCCCATGGGAGTATGGGGCACATTTGATCAATGTCGCATATTGCATCTGGAATATAATTTAGTTAATCCCCGTATTGGATATGGAAAACATTCCAGTAGCGTCTTGAAGTCCATCGGAAACAGACTTCTAGGCATGTCACCTAGTATATCTAGTCTTGTCTTATATTTCCCCGGAAACACATCTTTTGTTAGATCCATATTGTTTCGGTAACGCCCCTCTCTCTATTGTTATGTCCAGTATTGCATCGATAACATAATTAGTTCCAGACATATTTTATTGCATCGAGAACACCTTTTTCATGTTCCATATTTGGAAACACATATATAGTCCTGTCGGGAACACCACACGCACGCACGCACGCACGCACGCACGCACGCACGCACGCACGCACGCACGCACGCACGCACGCACGCACGCACGCACGCACGCACGCACACACACACACACACACACACACACTCATGTGACATACTACTGTTGGAACACAATTTGTCATAGAACGGGAACACAAATCTACTCAAATCTGAGGAATACCACGTCTAGTGAAGTGTCTCACTGCCCGGGGCGTGGCTCTAATCATGTCGCCGGCACGCTCTGCGGTGGGACTAGTCTAATCTGATTGTCAAATTAATTGTCGTCTGTCTAATTGTAGGCGGTCGTTATCGCTGTGGTTGTGTAAGCGAAGTTCATCTGCTGATGCCAGAGGCGGGCGAAACACTCTCTGTCTCAACCTCTGCCGCCCAGCCACGCCGTGGAATCCGACGATGGTCACTGGTCATGTAACCACGGCATTTAACGCATACGTAATATTAAAGTTAATTTTTTGATATATCCTTGCTGTCAACCGGATCCGATGGTGACGTCAGTGTTAGATCCTGAGTATCCATGGCTGACTGTCCAGTTGGATCCAG
>JAODUO010000042.1:170000-175000 GCA_025642075.2 Ridgeia piscesae
GCACGTATTTATGTACTCTTGGCAATCAAGTTTCTCATCTGTATAACTACATAGAAATTTTGCACGCTGAATTGTCTAATTTTATATAGTTAGCACCAATTCTTCATTATGGGCAGAAGACTTAAGACCTAGACGATAACTTAGACATGTTTAAAAATAGTTTACTTGGAAGGGAGAAAGGGAATGTTTATGTGTCCTATACAAGATTAATCGATAATATAAATACAGTTGTATACATAAATAAAACCATATGCATACAATACTTTACGTTATTTTCTTAACAACGGAAAATAATCGCATAATAAACTGTTCAAAATTATTCATTAGTATGAATAAAGACATAAAGAGTGGTGTCAGCAACAAAGAACACGCGCAGAGATTACCCACTTATTTTGCACGAAACCAGTCGTCTAATAGTTCAAGTTCATCATTCATGACGTTATATGTATGTCAGTTGAGTCCCTTCTCGTCTTATGTGTCATCATTCATGACGTTATATGTATGTCAGTTGAGTCCCTTCTCGTCTTATGTGTCATAATTCATGACGTTATATGTATGTCAGTTGGGTCCCTTCTCGTCTTATGTGTCATCATTCATGACGTTATATGTATGTCAGTTGAGTCCCTTCTCGTCTTATGTGTCATCATTCATGACGTTATATGTATGTCAGTTGGGTCCCTTCTCGTCTTATGTGTCGTCATTCATGACGTTATATGTATGTCAGTTGGGTCCCTTCTCGTCTTATGTGTCATCATTCATGACGTTATATGTATGTCAGTTGAGTCCCTTCTCGTCTTATGTGTCGTCATTCATGACGTTATATGTATGTCAGTTGAGTCCCTTCTCGTCTTATGTGTCATCATTCATGACGTTATATGTATGTCAGTTGGGTCCCTTCTCGTCTTATGTGTCGTCATTCATGACGTTATATGTATGTCAGTTGAGTGCCTTATCGTCTTATGTGTCGTCATTCATAACGTTATATGTATGTCAGTTGAGTCTCTTATCGTCTTATGTGTCGTCATTCATGACGTTATATGTATGTCAGTTGAATCCCTTCTCGTCTTATGTGTCATCATTCATGACGTTATACGTATGTCAGTGGGGTCCCTTCTCGTCTTATGTGTAATCATTCATAACGTTATACGTATGTCAGTTGGGTCCCGTCTCGTCTTATGTGTCATCATTCATAACGTTATACGTATGTCAGTTGGGTCCCTTCTCGTCTTATGTGTGTCATTCATGACGTTATATGTATGTCAGTTGAGTCCCTTCTCGTCTTATGTGTCGTCATTCATAACGTTATATGTATGTCAGTTGAGTCCCTTCTCGTCTTATGTGTCGTCATTCATAACGTTATATGTATGTCAGTTGGGTCCCTTCTCGTCTTATGTGTCGTCATTCATGACGTTATATGTATGTCAGTTGGGTCCCTTCTCGTCTTATGTGTCATCATTCATGACGTTATATGTATGTCAGTTGAGTCCCTTCTCGTCTTATGTGTCGTCATTCATGACGTTATATGTATGTCAGTTGAGTCCCTTCTCGTCTTATGTGTCGTCATTCATAACGTTATATGTATGTCAGTTGGGTCCCGTCTCGTCTTATGTGTCGTCAGCAAACGATTTAGTTTTGCAATTTCTATTTTAGAAAGACTGGATTTTTTCTAAAACTTTTACAAGGAAGCATTTAAATATTATATAAACCAAATAAAAACAGGCCGGGGGTAGACCATTGCGGGAAAGACCATTGCGGGGATAGACCATTGTGGGAATAGACCACTGCGGGACATTATACGCGATACACTACTGAAATGAATCACTGTTGCTGTTTTATACTTAACATATTGTTTTATGTTTGTGACAAATAACATTTAGACCATTTAAGTGGATTATCACTTATTCCACCATATTCAAGTTTAGGTAATATTATAATTATGTAGTCAATAGAGTCGAATGCTTTATTAGATTAATTTAAAAACACTAAGGACCGAGTCTTTGTTTTCTATGACCAGCATTTCTGTTATATTGAAGAGACACTATAATTTGCTTTATTTCAATTACATCAGTCGGTCACACAAAAGATTACTTGGATTTTGATTAGGACAATTCTGAAGATTGTTTTGTAAATTATATTTAACGTATCGACGTGGTAGACATATTACAGAATATATAAACAAATTTATGAGTTCATTGGTTATAATATAATTATATTTTAAGCTGAATGGAGGATTTAACATAATGTTTCTCACATTTTTAAAGGTAAATCTTAAATATATATAATTTATTAAGATATTAGGTTGTCATTGGAATATATGTTATTAACACATTTCTATGTTTAGCATAACGGATGTAACGAGAATGTGTTTTATGTTTGGTGATATATCTTATACACAGTTTATTTTATGTCACAGCTAAGGTAGTATTACACTCATTCCGCATTATGTATTTCGGTTTAGGTTTCTCCTGTGCGAAAGTCTGAATGACTACGTTTAATTTGTTTTAGTAATTTCCCTAAAAGCATTGTCTATATCCAACTGGTGTAAAAACGTCCAACTAATGTCGCTGATACCACAAGCCGATATTGTTAATATCCAACTGGTGTCAATACGTCCAACCAATGTCGCTGATATTATAAGACGACATAGTTTATATCCAATTGGTGTAAATACGTCCAACAAATGTCGCTGATATCATAAGACGACATAGTTTATATCCAACTGGTGTAAATACGTCCAACTAATGTCACTGATATCATAAGACGACATAGTGTATATCCAACTGGTGTCAATACGTCCAACCAATGTCGCTGATATTATAAGACGACATAGTTTATATCCAATTGGTGTAAATACGTCCAACAAATGTCGCTGATATCATAAAACGACATAGTTTATATCCAACTGGTGTAAATACGTCCAACTAATGTCACTGATATAATAAGACGACATAGTGTATATCCAACTGGTGTAAATACGTCCAACCAATGTCGCTGATATCATAAGACAACATTTGATGGTTTACAGGTTTGTGCTAATTAAACATCATATATGTCAGTTATATCCCTATATCCCTGTATAGTATCCATGTGTATGCTTTGCCAGAGTGAACAAAAAGGATTGTATGTCATGCACATACACATGTATGTATGTATGTATGTATGTATGTATGTATGTATGTATGTATGTATGTATGTATGTATGTATGTATGTATGTATGTATGTATGTATGTATGTATGTATGTATGTATGTATGTATGTATGTATGTATGTATGTATGTATGTATGTATGTATGTATGTATGTATGTATGTATGTATGTATGTATGTATGTATGTATGTATGTATGTATGTATGTGTGTATGTGATGTGTGTATGTGTGTATGTGTGTATGTGTGTATGTATGTATGCGTGTATGTGTGTATGTGTGTATGTGTGTATGTGTGTATGTGTGTATGTGTGTATGTGTATGTGTGTTGTGTGTTGTGTGTGTGTGTATGTGTGTATGTGTGTATGTGTGTTGTAGTGTGTGTGTGTGTGTGTGTGTGTGTGTGTGTGTGTGTGTGTGTGTGTGTGTGTGTGTGTGTGTGTGTGTGTGTGTGTGTGTGTGTGTGTGTGTGTGTGTGTGTGTGTGTGTGTGTTTATATTTTGTGTATAATAAGTAACATTCGAATTAATATTTTACAATAATATCAAGGTCTGAAGACGATGAAATTGAATTTTATCATGTACATACATTGCGACGCCACATTTTTGTTAGATTTAAAATTTCAATTTTAAAAATAAAATTATAATTAAGCAGCTTAAGACATCGCGCAATGTAAATAATCAAGTTTAATATGTGCATAAGATAATTGTGATAGTAACAAATAAAGTTAATACAAATTTGATGAAAGGTCTTGTGTGTTTAGATGAAATGTCTTACTGAAATTGGGAAGAATATAGTGAACATCGTCATTATTTCAAGTTATATCAGCTAAGTTAAATGGATTTGTCTAAATGTCTTCGTTTTCGAACAAATGCCTTGGTTCTAAACTCAGTATAACTGTCATGTGCCAGTCGCTATATGTCCAAGGTCATGAAAACACATTCGCAATGCCAAAGTTATGTTGTTAGGTGATATCGCATACTATTAATTAAGAACAGCATCAATTAATGTAATGTAGGCTGTATGATATGTGGCTATATTTCGTGTATGCTTTGTAACTAATGATACAGTGTCGTAAATATAGTAATGTAGATACATTCAACCATTTAAGCTAATACTAAACATCGCTCATGCGCGACCTTTGGACACATTTTACTGACGTAATCAGTGACGGAAAGTTACGCGTGCGTCACAAACGAAACATTTGTCACACGTCATAAAACGAACGTCGATCTCTAGTAATCACGTCACCGAACATCGACTCCCTGGCAATCTGACAACCTGCGGTCCGACAGATTGTAAATTGTAAGCTTGGTGTTTCTGCGAATTAAAGAACACCATATATCATCTAATGTAGATTTAGAACATAATAACCATATTATTGATGAGTATGAGTTTATTAAGATTTCGTTGAAACGATTTTCCTATCCTAACGGTGAAAATGAGCACACCAGTACGTATATCGGTCTAGCTTGTTCATACCGTGTGAAAATCGATTGTTTTCACAAAATCTAAAGATCATGGAATCGATATTCTAAACCAGTATACAAGTAATAAATGTATTTATTAATGGCGTTCATACCACTTGTTTCCTAATTTAGCAGATTTGTTTTCACTTAAATATTTCCGAAGTTAGACACGATTCCTGCCAGTTTTTCCTGCTATCAATGACCCAGTCAGCTTGCACATCTGATGGATGGCATTCTTAAAGTGAGATTCAGCAAAATAAAAAGACAACAGGAACGTGTAGGTAACAGAAAGCCAAAAAGGCAGCAAAATACTTTCCCGGGATATGTTTCGTATTGTCAGTAAACATCAGAATTGCAAAAATGCCAAGTAGGACTACAGGTTTGTT
>JAODUO010000042.1:180000-222500 GCA_025642075.2 Ridgeia piscesae
AAAACCGGACGGTGCTGCCGCGACAGTGCAGCGGTGAGTGATAGAACTAAGATGATGATGAGACTCGACGTGTCAACGGCCACAGCTTGACCCGCTCTGAGATGTTACGTTTTGTGCATAATTCCCCGATGTGTCATAACTTATATCATTGAAAGTTATTATTGCTCGTAAAATAGACGTACTTATACACCTAAGAGCAATATATATATATATATATATATATATATATATATATATATATATATATATATATATATATATATCATAGTGCATAATTCATACTGCTAGCACCACCGTCTTATAAAAGTAATGCAACATGGTGCACGTGTGATTTTTTTCAAAACTAAACATGCTTTAAAACGCAGCACGCAATCTTATATAATAGTAATGTTTTCACACGGGGTTATTTTAAGATAGTTACCACTATGACCGCGATGAGATTTCTGTAGCACGTTTGGGGTCAATTGTTCATCTGCGGTGCCACATAATAAGAAAAATGTTAAATATTTACTGTCTGCTTAACAATTCTCGGTCACCTTTGCGACTAACCTAGCCGTAAAACACACGCGGCCCGCCCCGATGAATACGTGCCGGCGACAACGAGATGTCTCTATACGACGGTAATGAAACGACGTGTTTGTAGAACGTAAACGTCGATCGCTCAGACCCGGCGTTGAAAGCAGCGCAAACAACTCGTCTGTAGCGGCCGCGTCAACAAACGGAACACCCGGAAGATGACGGGCAAAGACACGCGTGTGTTTGTACGGTTTCTCAGAGCGGGTTGAGACGCCGGGAGTTAGCCAGCGTCAGACGGTGATAAAGGAGGATACGGGTGACATGAATGGATGGGTTGACACACGGATGAAAGGATTAACGCACCGTTTTTTGCCGTCACGCTACATCGAACACGTGAACGAAATGACGACTGAAAACTAAAACTTATCATCTTCGAAGATGCGCGCCGGATATTCGACACGAATGCGTGCGTACATACGCAGGTACACACGCAGGCACGCACGCATACAGCGTAACCAGCGCCTTGTGTTCACGTAGAAATAATCCGACGAGCGAGTTTCGTTTAACTACGTGACGACGTTGAACTACGTGACGACGGGCGGAAGAGGTATTTCACGAGTCGAAGGCGTCGGCGTTTTAGCTCCATCGCCCCGAGCCAGACTCTGAGCCAGGCCCCGAGCCAGCCTCGCACGTACCGAGCATCGGCGGCGGCTTCACAGTTCCACGCGTCGGCCGACGCTTTATAGCAGGAGAAGTTTATTTGCGGCTAAGCCGAACGTCAGAAGTTCCCCGTATATTCCGATCACCCCTCTTTCTCTCTTTCTCTATATAGCAGTGGCTTGTTTACCGTTGGACGGTTCCATCGCGCGCTGATGACGTCACAAGTGTCGGCGGTGCGTCGACAGTATCGCCGACTATCGGTGGCGTCGACGAACGCGACTTGGACTGCGGTCAGCGTACACCGGACACTGTTTGTCCACTACAATACGCTGCAAATCCGTCCCGCGGCGCGATCGGCACGAACGTTTCCGGTGCCGCCAGACGACGACACTAGCGTTTCCTCCGACGGACGGAACGACATCGTCCTGTCAACGAGCCGGTGACAGTGACACACTCACAGACACATAGCCCTAGAACTGTCATAGATTCTGATAGTCGGCCAATATCGACCCAACATCGGCGGCCGACGTGTTCAAGGCATTGTGTTGTTGCTGCTGCTGTTGTTGCTGCTGATGGTGCTGTTGTTGCGGCTGGTGATGGTGATGGACGGACGGGTTGTGGAGCCCGACCCCACCGCCTGACATCGGCACGCCCCCTAGCATGCTGACAGGGGGCGGCAGCGGAGACGGCTTCTGCAGCTCCGTGAAGAGCGAGTGGGCTGGGGGAGGGGGTGAGTCGTCCAGCTTCGTCTGACCGTTCATGTCCGGCGAGTCCGGCTCCTTCTTCGGCTCGCCGCCGCTGCTGCCACTGAGTAGACGGTCGGCGTCGACCAGCGAGCCCTGACTCGGGTCTCTGCAACGTCAAACACACACGTTAGAGTTATGATTGAATAACAGCCACTGTCGCCGTCATATAGGTTTTTTATTGTGTCGTAACCACAAACTATAAATAATCATGTGTGCATGTACACACGCACGCACGTTTACACATGCACATAGATACAGTAAACATTTATCTAATTCTACGCACATACATATATGCATATATACATATGTACATACATACATACATACATACATACATACACACATACACACATACACACATACACACATACACACATACACACATACACACATACACACATACATACATACATACATACATACATACATACATACATACATACATACATACATACATACATACATACATACATACATACATACATACATACATACATACATACATATAATTATACAGCATAATACATACACACATACAAACATATATATATATATATATATATATATATATATATATATATATATATATATATATATATATATATAAACGATAATGTTTCTTTGTTTCTTAAAGAATTTATTTAGTCAGTTTAATGTCTACCACAAAACAAAAGCTAGCATGTGAAACCTCAAGAAAGACTACTCTGATACACGGTGTTATAGAATTTAGAGGACTCTCCTGACTCTATTGTTTTGATTATTTATTTTACAGTATATTATGTTTATTATACCGTTATACGCATATACTTTTAGAAATGATAAGTTGACATTGACATACATTATTTCAATTCTTCTTATTGACTTATTGATAAGATCAGCATAAATAATGACACATCTTGGCCGCACGCGTACGTCAGACACATCAAGTTACAGTAATAACCTGGTGTCTAAACTGTAGATAGGACAGAGTTAACATTAACTGAATTGTGAAGATTACTGATAAATAAGCAATAGGTATAGAGATAATGGCCCATAGAAAACCGACTGACACGCGTTGGTGTGACGATATCCGGCTCGCGGTTATAAACACTATGATGATCTAGAAGAATAATTATTACTAAGTTATTTTGATGCTGTTTACGTTAAGCCATGCTACATTTGATGCTAAATGACGCGGGACTAATAACACACGCTAGGACTCATTTCACTGGCCATTGTCACATAATCAATTCACGGAAGTAATAATAGTAAGAAGAAGAAGAAACAAATAATTTCGCAATAAACAGTAAACTACACCATGCCCTTTCATTAAATGTATACATTTGTTTTACGGTTGCCTGGTGATGGCGATGCGCATTAAGTTGGTAATAAACGTTCCCATAGATAAGATGTAATGTGATGTTATTATTTGGGATAACACTCTTGTGTAGAATCAATAAGTTTTGTAAATATTAATGACTAGAGATTAAACTTATCATTTCTGTAATGTCGCGTTCATACTTCCGTTACAGTGTTGTAAAAATTGCCTCGGTTTGACTCACTTTTCTAAAGCGAAAACGTAGTCAGCAAAAAACAACGATTGGCGCGAAAATTAAATGCACGGTTAAATTATAATTATCGCCACCACTACCTAATCATAAGGACACGAATAATTGACTTCCGGCGAAAAGCTAAATCGAAATATCGGAAACGGATTTGCACCGGAAGTCGATTGGCAGCGCCGGTCGCTATGCGCAAAGCATACTAACGGTTGCGTTGTTGGTTTTGAGCATTATCTAAAGTCATCGAGCGTATCGTGTTACGATAATGGGTGTTATTACGCTTGTGCGCGGGCTCCGGCTAACCACGAGGTGTCACACGTGACGGTAATGGCTCCTTGCTGTGTCGACGCGTCACGTTTGGCGGTGTAGATTACCGGCGACGCACGAAATACTTCAAGTCCATTACGCCATTTGCCACCACCAGATCGTAAGAGCGGAAATGTTGTCGAATGGCGCGGGCTTACAATTGTACCGGTCGCAGAATGGCGGGTAACTCGATACGGCGAGGAATTTTAAAATGCCCGCCTCACTGACATTTCTAAATGCTAGTCCATTAAATGAAAATGGCCGTAGTTTCGGCGCATGACATTAGCATGCCGTAATTATGTTCGCGTCGACGCGCATCCGTTTTTAAACAAATACACTTTTTGCATCTAGCATGTTGCACCCGAGGGATATCCCACCGACTTGCTACTGCGTACGAGGCGCTTCTATGATAACGATAATAATTGTGACCTAATCATAGATGTAAAGATATAGTTGAAGATGAAAACATATCCGCATGTACTGTACAAATATTGGTCTAATATTAATAACTATACATTATTTCAATATGAATAACATTCATAATTAATGTTATGCTTTATATGTGAAGCGGAATTTATATTCGACCACAAAGAATGACGACAGCGTGCATTACTATAGTAAATTTATCACATGTTCGCTAAATGGTCGCACAAGGTCAAATTACACCTGCCACTATGTGCTATTATCGAAAATAAAATTATATTATATATCTGCACGCACAATATCGTGTCTGTAGCTCGATACATACGCCAAGCGTAATACACTTACGGGTGCAGTTTCATTGACTGAGGTAAACAATAATGATTTATTTATCAGCTCGGTTGTTTGGAGAACAAGCGAATTATTTCAGTAGCGAGATCGTAAGAATAAATTACATAACGTACACAGGTACACGTCTTGGTCGCTTCAAGTATAGAAGAATATTGATTTTTCTGAGTAGTCCGCTGCAAAGTTTATGCGTTTTGTAGTCTCGGTGAACCCCTTTGATAGGCATATATCAATAAAAAAATTCAATGTAATGAAACAGCGTTGTCATAATTGTTAACGTTATAAATTATGACTTTGTTCTTTGAAAATAATTTAATTTATTCTCTTGAACATGGACTCGATTTTATTAATGATTTTATTAATGAATTAATCGAATACAAGAATGTTATGAAAATTAATAATGATTTGTCAACATAATGATCGTTGAATGCCACACGAAAAGCGCATATATCCTGAACACAGTGCATTTAAACACCATAATTATAATTACTGAATTAAAATAATATTATTCTCGTCATAATTATGTAATGAACAAAGAGTCAGAGCTACGAGTGTAACAAATTAGCTGTGGAACCCATATAGGTATTATAATTCAAATGTATTGTATAATTTTATATTTAAGTTTATTTGTATTATAATATTAAATTGTCTATGCAATCTTTGAAGTATAGACCAACACACACACACTTCTTTTTCAATATATATATATATATATATATATATATATATATATATATATATATATATATATATATTTTATATATATGTTAAAATATATATATAGTTTTATATATATATAATATATATATATAATATACTAAATATAATATATATTGTATATATATATATATATATTATATATATATATAGTATAAAATAGTAATATATATATGTATATTACTATTTTAGTATATTGTATACCTTTTTTATATTGCTTTAGCACATATTATACTGACTCTTATATTTATGTTCTTCCCTTCTCGTTGAACATATTAAAATTAATTATACAATTGATTGTTTTTATATTAGAATAATTATACATTTGTATTGCTTATATATTTTTATTCATTTGTAATGGCATGTCCTCTGTATATGCGATACAAATTGCACATTATCATTTATTTAAAAACGCTAACAAATTTGTGTCTATGCGTTCTACAATTTTAAATATATTGTAACTAATCGGTCTATCATATCCGGTTGACAATAACTTAGTTAATAATAATGTATATATTGTAACGTTGAAACATATTCCCGGGACAACAAACATACTTGTCTAAAAATTATCACCTCAACATCATTACGAAGAGGTTACATCGCATGAACGTTTGTCTTTCGCTGGTTCGCATTGTGTCTACCCAACTACCGATACGACTTTAAACGAGATCGCGCCCTACAAATTAAACGTACATTTCCCCTACACCTCCTGCATGAACACGAGGCCAGTCGACACGGGCCCGTCACGAAAGCCTCCGTCACGTAATTACAGCCCGCGGTGAAGGTCTGTCACGGTCGGCGGACCCCGTTGAATCGGGCGCTGCGCCTGGCGTGAACTCTGATCGTATCTGCTCCGCGACGCGCGCGTGAATTATTTATTCTGGACACACGTCGTATACAAGATACAGACACACGCACGCCGGGCGCGCACACACACGCACGCACACGCACGAACAAACACCGACAGTTTTAACGCACCAGTGGATGTGTCAGCACCTACTGGTTATAAAACTCCGCTTGAAAACACTTAAGTTATCGGGCAAGTGTGCATTACGGGGGTATTTGACGTAGACTCTACATCGTTGATGTAATTACGGTGTTTTGTGTAGCGTTATTAAAACTGTATCTCCGTACACACACACGCACGCACACACACACACACACACACACACACACACACACACACACACACACACACACACACACACACACACACACACACACACACACACACACACACACACACACACACACACACACACACACACACACACACACACACACACACACACACACACACACACACACACACACACATATATATATATATATATATATATATATATATATATATATATATATACTTAGATACAACGAACATAATTTGTTTCAGATATATAGTTATCTACTTAATTACGTACCACACTGGACAATTTTCCAGGTCTAGTTGGTTTCGTAATAAATCAAGTCGTTTATTATCTATTCACGCCGAGCTGAGAAAATACGTGCGCCGTATTTGATATCGTATGCTAATGCTTACACTACAGCAGTCATACGGGTGCCAGTTCATAACTTTATGTGCATTTCACCATCATGTTTAGAATAATTGATGTATAACGATAACCCAGATTGTAAATCATGTATTCTATATTACATCATAAAATATTGCCAACGTAAGAACACTGCGTAAAACGTCATAAAATATACACGATCCCTGTATTGTCAACGTCAGCACAATACGTAATATAATTATATTACTGGATTTAAAATGTTAAGATAAATTATTAATAATATATGTGTTTATAATAAATGTCATAATATATGCGTAATGTTGTAATAAAAATATATATATATATATATATATATATATATATATATATATATATATATTATATATATATATATATATATATATATATATATATATATATATATATATATATGTGTGTGTGTGTGTGTGTGTAATAAAATAATAATTATTGTGTTTGATTTAATTTTGAAGACACCATTACCGACAATGCATTAAGAAATAAAAAATAATCTAAAAGCTATTTTAACAGCTAAACCACGAAGTTCATGGTCATATAAAATTATAATTCATATTTAACCCCAACAGTTATTTTTAAAATAATAACACCTGTTGTTATCTGGCTGTCTCGTTGGAAAACGATTTTAAATCATCTTAGTAACCCACTAATCCATCCAACGACGGCGATTCAATTTAATTATCACAGCTCGCTACTAATCAGCCAACATGACCCATTCGTTTCGCGACGGGTGACGCCATTTGCAAGAACAACGTCTGACCAGATAACGCCGTCGTTTTATTGTTAGTCAAAACAAGATGGCGCCGCGGGGGTGGATTGGCGCGAAACCGGAATGTCCTTCGCAATTAGTAACCGCTCCTCGCCGCGTTCCCTCGCTGATAGATTAATTACAGTTTACTTATAGCTGGGTTTAAGGTCGCAGATATGTGTGAAATTGTAGACAGTAACTAGACACATATGGAAGCAAGCGTGTTGACGTTAAGGGTGCGTGTATGTGAGCCCTATGGGAACCTGTAGACTTTGGGCGTTAACAGTGCACTTATTCAGATACACACGTAACATGTGTGTATGTAACATGTAGCTAAAGAAAAGTAATATAGTTATCACGGATAACATTAAATTTGTACTTATTTATGTTACACAGAAGATAATTTCATATCGCATCCTTATCGCGATAATCGGTGTTCAATTCGGTGACTCCGTCACCCCCTGTTGCTCCCTATCAGATTAAAGCCCGTATCGTTGATCAGATAACGACAAATTCGACAATGTCGTCTTTCGCAGTCAACGCCCTTTTGCGTTTTGTCGGCACCACCAACAATACACCGTCGAAATATCGACTGGTGCATCGGTGTACTGTATCCGCCTTGTGGCAAACACGGCCGTGATGTAGCATATCGTACTCGTTCACCGGTCTATTGTTGTTTTGAAAGATTAATCTGCCTTCAAACGCTGTGTTTGATTTCAGATCCGCGATATGTCAACTACATAAACATAAGGAGGAAGGTTCGTCTGTTTGTTGGGAAAAGCGGAAGTCGGATTTGAGGTAGCTGTGTCTCGTTTGTAAGTTACATATTCTCCTGAGCGCTCTTATCGTGAGGGGTGTACGTGTTTAGTTGATAACACCGTATGAGCCATGAACGATTTATTTGCAAATTTAAACGAAAGTGTTTGGCATCAAGTGTTTATATTCTAAGAGCAGTGTTGTCTTATTCTGTGACAAGCTGTTGTACTACATAATATAATCTACAACACGAGAGCCCCCTCAGACATATTTGTTATGCAGTTAATATGATAAGTCAAAACATAACATTACTTTTTCACCAGGTTCGTTCACAAATCTATGGAAAAAATGTTGTTTTTCGGCTCACAATACTTTAGGCCTATTATATGTGATTGTTCACAGTCTGGATTTATCTTATTTAACGATCAGAATCAGTTTTGGGACATTAAACCAACTGCATCACATGTTTACCTCACATAAGTTTTGTTTGCTTAATGTTGAATACTTTATTTTCGATATTTTCAAAACTGCTTAATTGCTAACCATATTGAATTCGAGATCGTGTCAAAATTTTAGCATGGTACGTTTGTTATTGATATTTTTATAGGTTGATTAACTTGAGTAGTTATTTAAATGAACAGTAACTTATGTAGTTTTACGCGCAGTTTATATCAAACACTCGAATATAACTACTACCAGAGCAATGAGAGCATGTTAGTTATACAGATATTCTGCTGTGATTTATTTTCTCCTTAGCCAAAATTGGTGTGATGAAGAACTCAAACATCTGTAATGATCTGGGATATAATCATACAATCGTTTTAGCCGACGATGTAGTTTTTTGGGTCCAAAGGTACGATCGCAGTATCTGTCAAGCTGCTGTCTGCAATTGCTGTAGGTCTGTGTTCTATGTGTGGTCCGATCCGTCTCGTCAGACCCACACAAAAGAGAAACTGAGTTGGTTTTCACATCGACTGAATAACTAGAAGCCGTCCCAGTGCAGAGGGATTTATCAGGCTTTCTAAACCTCGCACGCGCGTGCTAACGGCACCCGAAGCCCGCGAGTGAATAGCTCGGTCGACCGACCGGTCTGGCATTTGGAGCAGACATGTGGACGGGGTGAACGGCGCTATAAATCACGATATGCAAAGTGCGCGCGATCGCACTCGCGATTTGCAAGTGCTTCATTACTAACCCCGTGTTTTCGCACCCAGTCTTGGCGGCGTCTGTACTATAATACTATATAGCGTGGTCGAATCTCGAAACAATTCCGGCTACCGAGCGAACGAGCGGAAATGCTCTCGGCTAGTCGCCACACGTCGCGGAGTGTGTCGTCACTTTGATCATGACGTGTCGCGGCGTTGGACCGAAGTCGAGATTCCAAATAGGCGCCATTCTTGACTGAATCACGGGCGCCGGGGTCAACACTTCGTGATCGAAGGCAGGGTCTTATCTGGTTTCACGACTGGCAGTTTCTGCGTGAAGCAAGACTGCGACACCGCGCCGTGGTCAAGCGAAGGGACTCCGGTAGACAAAGGGCGGGGAAAGCCGCAGTTCCGCAGTGTCAAACACGAGTTAGCGGCGAGTGTCCGGCCAGTCTCTGGTGGTGGGAACGAGAGGCGAACGAAAATAAACCGTCGAAACCCGAGCTTATATAAACACGGCTGGCGCGCTGGGCCGAGCACGGTCAGTGTCAATACGGACACACGCGCTACTGGACACTTCGTCGACTTGACGCTAACAACGTCCGACACACGTCGAAGTAGTGGTCAGTTTACCAGTGAACGGACAACGTCACACCGGACACAGTACGGTGGAGGCACGTCGGTACACAACGGGCTGTGGTGGCTGTGTGTGTGTGTGTGTGTGTGTGTGTGTGTGTGTGTGTGTGTGCGTGTGCGTGTGCGTGTGCGTGTGCGTGTGCGTGTGCGTGTGCGTGTGCGTGTGCGTGTGCGTGTGCGTGTGCGTGTGCGTGTGCGGTGCGTGTGCGCGGTCGCGTGCGCGTGCGCGTGCGCGTGCGCGTGCGCGTGCGTGCGTGCGTGTGTTGTGGCGGTGTTCGTGTTTATTGAAATGGTATTCGTGTGTATGTGTGAAATATGCGTGCATTCGTGTGTTACTACGTTTCTGTGTATTGTGGTTGTGTAACAGTGTAACGTGGTTGCGTTCGTGTGTATTGTGACTGTCTAAGCGTGTATTGTGACTAAGTCGGTGTGTATTGTAACTGTGTACGTGTATATCGTAACTAAGTCGGTGTGTATTGTGACTGTCTACGTGTGTATTGTAACTAAGTCGGGGTGTATTGTAACTGTATAAGCGTGTATTGTTGGCTGTGTTCGTGTGTGTTGTGGCTGTGTTATTGTGTGTTGTGGCTGTTTTCGTGTGTGTTGTGGCTGTGTTCGGGTGTGTTGTGGTTGTGTTCGTGTGTATTGTGGCTGTGTTCGTGTGTGTTGTGGCTGTGTGCATGTGAGCTACGGGTGTTGTTCAGTTCATATATCTTGTGTTGTTGTATTTTTTATTGTCTATCCCAATTGCCACAACTGGCATGCATAATACGAACAGTGCAACAATGTCGTTGTTCGCGCGTGTAACGTTCACAATTAGCATTTTAACGCGAGTATTAATAATAAATTTCCGAGAACTCAGCGTGTAGTTATACAGAAATCTACATGGTTGGGATCATCCGTCGGATTGTTAATTTCACAAACATACCAAAATCTAAACCACACAGCACATAACACAACACATTGGTTGTGAATGGTGAGTGGTTTTACACTTGTACCTGCCCCGTATCGCTCCGTACGTCTAAGTGCGAAAGTACAGATAGGCCGAATGTAGCGAGCGTTGACGCGTCGTATCACCCTCCATCAGTGCGCCCCGAGCACGCGACAACTGCGGCGCGGTCTCGGTTCATCGACTGGCGTCTGATACGTGCCATCGTAATTGGAAATCGTGCGCACAGCTAATTAGATCACACAAGGCCAGTTGAACGGCGTTCACTGCAGGGCCTCGTACGTAGTAACGTAGTAGGTCGACGGTATACGGCGCGTGCCAGAATGTACGGGGCTTCACCGAGCGGTTAGATAACACGGTCCGTTTCAGCATTTGTTACCATACAGGTGTGGTTGTTATACCGTAATGCTGATAAGAATCATGATAACAAATTGAACATATAATGTTTCCGTGTGCCTGGCTGCCTGCCCGAGTGGGTTTTTGCGTGCGTGTGTGCGTTTGCGCGTGCCAGTAAGCGAAAGTACACAGACACGCATACGCTGTGTGAATACACGTAAAGCCGCGACTGTTTACAGGTGTACATCAAAAGGCAATAGTGGTTCCGCCGAGAACAGCTGAGTCTGCCGCATTAATGAGTATGGATAGTTTCAATTAGAGCGCAGCTATTTAAGGCGCAGTCATCCATTCAATCGGCCTCCGTCACCTACATACGCTCGCGTCTAGACAGCGCCGGTCGGCACAGCCCGCAGCGGTGGCGTTTGAAGTGCGACGAAGTGAGATCACTCCCATTACGCGAGGTGCGAACGCCAACGAGAGTCGTCGGGTCCAAGGGGGTCGCGATCAACTCGGCCAAAGTGTCGACGTACGCCCCCTGCTGGGCGGTCCGTGTACATATCGTCTTTGTCGGTTCTCGCTTTGTAAAAGACGGGACATACACGGATCTTATGTCAGGTTGTGATCGACAACTGCGCACGCTATGATCGCAATCGACGTTTAATTGCCAGTTTAATAGCGCCAATTATTAGCATCGACTGCTTCGGCGTGAACGGATTATTGAATCAACTTCAAAGCGGCAAAAACGCGTGGTTAAAACGCGTCTACAGTTCGTGTTAAACTCGCGTGAAAAGACGCCGTCAGTGAAAAAGTGGCAACCGCCGGCTTGATGTGTCATCGTGGTTTGTTTGGGCCTTTATAAGTGACACGTTTAATTGCCTGAGACATGTTATGGTCTAAGGAATGAGTAACGCTGTGTTTGTTTACGCGCAACGTGTACTTACGTGTACAAACACGACTTCAACTACGAATTCAAGTTATCAGAAATAGCACAGAAAACAATATTTTAGTAGTAAGTAAAGTTACAACTTGTTCCTTTAGTATACACGCGTTCAGTCTCGCAATGTTTCGAGAGAATAATACAAAACACACCAGTCCAAGCTCTAGAAATTGTTCACTGCGCCACGTGCTTCACCTCGTACGTTATGTTATGTCTACTCCTACAACGTGCTGGATACGTTAATGGGTCGACACAAACTGCTTTGAGCAAAGGTCGAATGAGAGGTTTGAAGATGTCCGCGCAGTCGTAACCCGGTTAATTTAGCCTCGGCGCGGGACTTAGGTGTGGAGTCGCCTCGTAATGGTCTCGTAACGCCACTGTCGTAAAGCTAGATGACAAGGGACACAGATCCGACGACGACAGCGACCCCAGCGACGTGTGATGTTCACGCGTCAGAGAACATTAATCACATGCTCTCTTTATCTTTCCTTTCTCTCTCTCTCTCTCTCTCTCTCTCTCCCTCTCTCTCTCTCTTTCTCTCTCTCTCTCTCTCTCTCTCTCTCTCTCTCTCTTCTCTGCTCTCTCTCTCTCTCTCTCTCTCTCTCTTCTCTCTCTCTCTCTCTCTCTCTCTCTCTCTCTCTCTCTCTCTCTCTCTCTCTCTCTCTCTCTCTCTCTCTCTCTCTCTCTCTCTCTCTCTCTCTCTCTCTCTGTCTCTCTCTCTCTCTCTCTCTCTCTCTCTCTCTCTCTCTCTCTCTTCTCTCTCCTCTCTCTCTCTCTCTCTCTCTTCTCTCTCCTCTCTCTCTCTCTCTCTCTCTCTCTCTCTCTCTCTCTCTCTCTCTTCTCTCTCTCTCTCTCTCTCTCTCTCTCTCTCTCTCTCTCTCTCTCTCTCTCTCTCTCTCTCTCTCTCTCCTCTCTCTCTCTCTCTCTCCCTCTCCCTCTCTCTCTCTCCTCTCCTCTCTCTCTCTCCTCTCCTCTCTCTCCTCTCTCTCTCTCTCTCTCTCTCTCTCCTCCTCCTCTCCTCTCCTCCTCTCTCTCTCCTCCCTCTCTCTCTCTCCTCTCTCTCTCTCCTCTCTCTCCTCTCTCTCTCTCTCTCTCACTCCCCATATATATATATATATAAACCTTCTCCCAGTCCATGAGCGTTTGGACTGATCCCTAATCTATGTTGCAGTATCAATAAACATGTCTGTAACGATCTATATATTTATCACACTGCATCCCGCATCGTGGTAGTTTCCACGAGGACATCACCTAAATACTTGATAGCTTATATGAGTCTAATTACGCCAACATATCTATTGATTCTAAAAAAAATTGTAAACCCTCATCGTTGTTAAAATGTTGTCATATATTTGCAATTTTGCAGTGTAGTTACGTCGGTGGTTTCCGGTTAATTTCACTTGCTACCTGCACGGCGCAAACAAATCGTTTTATACGGTCATTGTATTATACCTGCCGGGCGTTGACAGATCGCGTAATTTAATTTGTCCGCTTTAAAGATGGCTGTCCACATGATATATGTGGCGAGCGTGACTTTGATGAGCGGCGTCTTTGACGACGGACGCTGTCCGCTCTTCGTCGCTTCTTCTCTCCTTCATTTGTCGCCGCGTTTTTTTACGGGTTGTTGTTTGACGCTCGTGCATGTCACGAGCGCCATCTGTTAGCGGCCGTTTGATTAACTGCGGAACGATTTGTTTGTGGTTGTTTGATTAGCGAGACAATTAATCACTGGCGTACGGAGACGACGCGCAGTTTGTCTGCGTCTACGCGACGACCTGTATCGGATGTCGGTCGTTCGTGAAGCCTCCGTATCGCTTACCGATGAGCCGGATCAGTTTACACGTGGACTTCGCGTACGGTCTGCGTCATTTCCATTGCTCATTGATTCGTCGAATCGGCGCTTCATTTGTCATTGATTTGTCATTTGTCGCGTCATTTGTCAGCGCACTGCTTGGATGTTGCGCGCGACATCGACGCGATCGCCGCCGGATGTCGATCGTTGTTTGTCTTCGCTCGACGGAAGTGACGTGTCGTTTGTCATCCTAGTTCGGCGATGATGCTTCGACGGGGATGTCGATGTGGCGCGTCATTATTGTTGTGAAATTTGACTCAAGGTAATCGATACAGCACGCAATATCGCTGCCCTGGGCTCCCGGTGAAACTAAACCAAGACTTCGAGGAAGGTGATCGCGTGCAGGTCACGCGTGGTTATTGGCCAGTGATCGCCAGCAGAACGATTGATAAGTAGCCTAAATTCATCGTATCGACGATATGTAATAACACGTACACACGCACGTTTTCAAAAGCGGAGAAGCACGTGAATATAGCCGCGGGGGGCCACGCGAAGTACGCTATGAGCGGATCAACGAACCAGTCAACAAACGTTGACCGTACGACGTGGTTCCTTGGCTACAGTGGGGAGAAAATATTAGTTCCTGTCCGATCAACGCGCCACCGTAGCCCGGGGGAGGAAGGGCACTGACAGGCCGAGTATTCCGTAACGCCGGAGGGAGGACTGGGGAACTCAGCCGCCGCACCCGACGGACACTGCGGGGCGCGGTCCCGTCTGGACCCGTCAGTGTCAACGAACCGATGCCGCGAATATCTACTACCAACTCCACACTTGTGCTACATGTTTACAAGCGCCACTGGTTTACATGCATGCTTGTACTACTGCTTTCTTACGTGCGAAGACGGTTTATGGGAACGTTTCATGTATTCACTGTTGCCATCCCGAAATGAACCACAGCTCTATCCTATTACTACACGCATCATTGGTGTAGCCATACGATCTGGGTGGGTACTTTCACATCCAGGTGTGTGTGTGTGTGTGTGTGTGTGTGTGTGTGTGTGTGTGTGTGTGTGTGTGTGTGTGTGTGTGTGTGTGTGTGTGTGTGTGTGTGTGTGTGTGTGTGTGTGTGTGTGTGTCGTGCACGCCGGCACGCACACACGCGCACAAACACAGTGATTTCCCCCGGCAAACATCGCAAACAACACACGCAGCCAGCCCTGCCGCCGACCTGCCCCAGACGTCAGCCGTCAGCCAGCCTCCATGCCGTAACCGACCCGCGTCAAGGGTATCCCGTCGCTCGCATAGTTCCTGATTACGCCCGTCAGCAGTGCGATGAAAACGCCGTCTCGTTCAGGCCGTGCCCCGACATCGGGAGTCAATCAGCGACGCGCGGCGGCCGAGTGCGAGGGAGGCCGTGCCAGCGAGTCGCCTGGTACTTCACGCGGGCCCGCCGTGCAGGCCGTCAGCGGCCGGCGAGTCGACCGCGGCTGACGGGATTTGTTGATAAACGCCGCAACAGAATGTAGGCGCGTTGATGAGACGGGCACCACGCACGCCTCGCTGGCCTCCCAACAATCGCAGCGAGATCTTGCGATTAAAAGTTTACGCCAAATGGGCCGTGCTGATATCTGTAGCAGATTTGTACCCGGCCGCCTATAGCGACGGGCGGTCGACGTTATACGCCGACGAAGTGTCGGCGGAAATGACGGGAAAACGGATGTGCGAAAAAATAAGGCACATGTGACTTTTTTCCCCGGCGAGTGACATATTAATGTGGCACATATATCAGTGAGATTTTGTCGTGATCGATCGAGCGCTTTGCTAATATAAAAGTTGTCAGTGCGTTGATAATAAAGCAAAGGTCGACTTTTAGTGGCTTCGGAGTTTGAAACGTAAACCTGGTGGATTGATCGGCGTGGAAACCGTGTCATTTTCGCACGAAATACGTGATGACATTGCTTTGTTTATTTCTGTTTGGATGTTTATTTGCATTGACATATATATTATATCTCATTTGCTGTCTAAAAGGCTACACGGGTATTAAGGGGATCTTAATGTATTGTCTTCGTTTATTTATTACGTAGATTACGTAGATGATTGATCTAACTAACGTTGTATGCATTTATTTAAGTTAACTTTGTCTATATAGTATTACTATTTACTTAGCGTATCTTGATATATATATATATATATATATATATAATATATATATATATATATATATATATATATATATATATATATATATATATATATATATATATATTATATATATTATATATATGTATATATATATATATATATATATATATATATATATATATTATATTATATATATTATATATATATATATATATATATATATATATATATATATATATATATATATATATATATATATGTATATGTATATGTATATGCAACTTTATAAGCTTACCATTGTAATAAAAAGTGTTGTATCTTTGTCAGAACATTGAACCCAATTATACACAATAGAGCGACGCCGACGAATACAAATGAGATACTGGCTATAAACGACTGGTATAAATCTCAACATTGGTAATTCGAGAATGGATCCGAAATAAAACACCTAATTTCCACATGTAACTTGGGAGTAAATTATACAAATCGGCTTTAACATTAGTCAAATATTAGTTCACACTGTATTAGGTTAATTATATATTGTTAGTAATAAGTTCTCGGGATTGTTATACCGTTATACCGTTAAAACTGCTTTGTACTTGTTTTGTTATTTAATACTAACGAACAGTTGACCTCAGATGTTTATTGTGCACGGACCATTTTGTTTAGTATTTGTATTGTTTAATCGAGGTCACTTAACGGCGTTTCCTTTTTCATAATCATAAAAGTGTTAACATGTCCACAAACAATTCGTTGAAAACTTAAAAAAAAATTATATGCGAACTGTTCTTTCATTTGTCTTCGGTTTTCTACATATTTAATTATAGAGAAAACTGATGTCAAATGAAAGAATAATTCGTATATTTTGTAAGTCTAGCCAACGCGCAAATAACTGCCCTAATTAATTAAATGTTAATAACCTAAGCACAAATAACTAATTCTCGTAAAATGTATATATGCACAAAATTATTTTAGACTATGAATTTCTAGGACCCTCGATTAGTGTATTAGTTTTAATTGTTGATAACATGTCAACATATAGAACATATTCTATTAAGTTTTGTTAAGAGGTTGAAACGTACAATAAAGTAATTTGGTATATTTTTTAAGTATTACAATATACTTATACAAAAAGGTTTTAATTGTTATATATCGCCATGACATAAAAAATTAAACATATATTTTTTTATAGATAATTGTATTCACAATACTATAAATTTTGTATAGGTAAATTAGCATTTTTCATATATACATTTTAACTAACTTTACAATGGTATATGCGTTATCAAAAGAGAGTTTACTAAAGCTACTACTAATCGGATAATTCGCATTTAACGTGATATTACATTAGTCTAGATGCGATTATTTCGTTTATATGTGAACCTCACATTAAAGTGTGTATATTGTTTGTGGACATATGTCAACACTTTTATGATTATGAGAAAGGAAACGCCGTTAAGTGACCTCGATTAAACAATACATATACTAAACAAAATCGTCCGTTCTATACGCACAATAGACATCTGAGGTAAACTGTTCTTTAGTATTAAATAACAAAACAAATACAAAGCAGTTTTAACGGTATAATAACCCTGCGATAACGTATTATTAATAATATATAATTAACTTAATACCGTGTGAAGTATCTTTGTTCCTGTTAAGTGTTCTAAGTATTGACGTAGGCTTTGCTGTTTTGACGTAGGCTTATCAAGTAAAAAACCTCAAATATATAAAGGCCTACGTAATGCCGTGAAGAATCTTATGTTTGCATACAAATCAATCACAATGAACCGTGAACATATAAGTATATATTTAGCCGGTAAATAAACTACATTCATTGTGTGTTAGCGGCAGAAGATCAATAGGAATAGATTCTGCAGAAAATACAGGTGTTTCATCTGACGGCTTACAGTTTGCGTCAATATTATCTCGCCAATATTAACATTTGTTCTGTCTGCTACACAACCAAATGTGTCGTTTTTATGGGGTCAGTCGAGCTTGCTTGAACGGACAATAACCGTTCCTGTTATTAAATCAATGTCCGTTGTTCAAAATTGACGGGTTTGACATATTATATATATCAGCGCGAATGACACCTATAATTTAGTCACTTTTTTTCGTTAGATGTTTCTTGTCAAGTTGCATGCAAGTATGAGATATCCATACTTGATGCGTTATGGTGCCGATGACAAAGAGGGATTTGAATATGGTGAATTGCAGAGCAGGATAGAAGCCCACAATGTGACGGTGAATGTGTAACTTTTTGCGTGTTTGTCGGGTATCTTTTCAATTCAGTTAATTATTTTCGTTATGCTTGATGTGTCTGTGTTGTTCGTTGTTGTTGTATAATACAAGGTGGGGGGGGGTTAAGTTTCAGGAACGCGCGTTTTAGGCCTAACCCGCGAAGCGGGATGGGGGTGAATAATTTTGGTTGCCAATATAATTATATCCAACGAGCTTGGCCCGCGAATAACACAACTCGCTGGGAATATTTTTATAATTTTTGTTCACATAAGCAGCATCCGCCGGTTAGGTACTTTCCTTGGCCCATTTAACTTTAAGTAAACTATTACCCTAATAACTCACAAAAGGATCCATCTTAAAGATCATCCATCTTAAAGATCGTTACACCAGATTGTTATCCATTTACATAGCAACTGATATTTTAATGGTCGGTATTAATATACTTTCCGCGCGTCTATACACAACGAACAGTGACGGGTGAACACGGACACAGCAGACACACGGCGGACACACGGCGGACACACGGCGGACACACGTCACGGGCGGCTGGACCGGACGGGACGACGGACATCTTACCTGTCTTTCGCCTCGGCGGCGCGGTCTCGCTGTCTGCGGTTCTTGAACCAGTTGCTAACCTGCGTCGTCGTCAGCCCCGTTCCCTCGGCAAGCTCCCGCTTCTCCCGCGGGGAGGGATACGGGTTGTGCGCGTACCACTCGCGCAGCACCGTGCGCGACTTCTCCTTGAAGCAGTAGCTCGTCTCCTCGCCGTCCCAGATGGTGCGGGGGAGCGGGAACTTCCTCCGCACGCGGTACTTCCCGACGGCGCCGAGCGGTCGGCCTCGCAGCTTCTCCGCCTCGAGGTAGTGCGCCTTCAGCCACAGCGCCTGCAGCTTCGTGTGGTTGTGCGACGAGAACGTGTTGCTCTCGAGGATCTTATACAGCTCCTTGAAGTTGCCGCGGTGGAAGGCGACGACGGCCTTCGCCTTCAGCACGCTCTCGTTCTTGTGAAGGTGCTCGCAGGCGGGCAGCGACCAGAGGAAGCGGGCGAGGCGCTCGATGTTGCCGCTGTTCTGTAGGACCTCGCACACGCACGCCACCTGCTCCTGCGTGAAGCCGAACGACGGCAGGATGGGAGCGGCGCCCGGTCCGCCGCCCGTGGCCGAGCCAGGGGCTCCGGCGCCGGAAGCCGTCGACAGTTGCTCGTGCAGCATCGTCGCGGGGTCCGTCTTTGTAGAGGTCGGTCTCTGTGGCGGCGGCGACGGCGGCGGCAGCGGCGGCAGATCGCGTCTGGAGGTTCACTGCAACGTAGAACCAAGTCGGACGGGTTACGTATACGTACGAAGCGGAAGAAGAGAGACAGAGCCGCGCTCAATAGCGGCGACCGACGCACACACACACAAACAAGTGACTTCGGCGGGCGGGACTCGCCTGTAGCGCGCCGCCTGACTGACAGCGGCGCTTACTCACCGGCCGGGCGTCGAGCCGCCGAGGCGCGCGCCCATTGGCTGGCGCGGCGACCTGGCTGACATATCGATATTCATACAGCGCGCGACAAATTACTTGCCATGGCAACACCGTCGATCGGGGAAACCCGATCCGACAGCGGGCGGCTGCTCACGCTGAGACGACGCACATTTCGCCTTCTCTCGCTCTCCCGATGTAGCGTCTCGTGCACGCTTGCCCGTCCGCCGGGTGTCGCCACCGGTCGGGCGTGTGTTTTTGCCATGCGCGCGTTAATGCAATAAACAAACGCCTGGTCAAACTCCGCTGCCGGCCGGGACGTAAACACGCCGGCGTCCACCCGCCTACGTACACACACAGAACCGGCGCGGAAACTCGAGTCGACACCGGACACGCCACTAGGACTTCGCTTCAACAGTTCGCTGTATAAACAACGCAGCCTTTCGCCGGCCGTGCGAGCGCAGGCGTGTGTATCGCGTGTGTACACAACCGGTATACAACGCCATACACCTGTCGCTACGCACACCGGCGCATTTCTCCACACCCCCGTGCCCCCGGGCTATTCCCCGGCCCCCACCCACCCCCCGCCGGCAGCGCATTCACGCCCGCACATTGACGACGTGAACGAGCACAAAGCCGCCTCATTATCGCCGATTATTTTCCATTTTCGGCGCCCTGTTTAGACGGAAATACGAGTCGGCTTCAAATCAAGATCGAACGCGAGATAAGCCGGCCCGCGGACCGTCGCGCAAATGGACGGACGCGTCAAGCGAGATAACTTGTGACAGGCGACCATTAGACGAGAGAGGGCCGCTTTCTCGCGACAACTGCAATATTGACAAAACAGCTGTTTACGCGCGGGTCGTCTCCCCCATGCCCCGCCGTCCCCCGGGGGGTGGGGGCGGGGTGGGGCCGAGATGACGGGAAACACAACGGCTTGAGTCGTTAATCTAATCGCCGGTGATTGCGCGGACAAATCAGGAGTTACGTCACTGCGAGCACGCGCGGAAACTCGGTTTGTGCTGATGTCATTTGTCTATGACAACGTCGCTTAACGTTGACATCACCCGACGACACACGGTGTCTGTCAACCGTAACGACTGGATATTGCGTTTGCTTACAACTTATGTATGTTATCAATTGATCAATGAAATACAATAATAGTATTTGTCTCTGTATGTCTAGAGTTCCGCTGCTCTAAGTTAATTGAGACTATTTTATGTAATCAAATTTTTTTGCAATAACATCTTGTTCACATTAATTTGACTATTTTGATGCTATTACTATTATTATTACTATTATTACTATTATTACTATTATTACTATTATTACTATTATTACTATTATTACTATTATTACTATTATTACTATTATTACTATTATTACTATTATTACTATTATTACTATTATTACTATTATTACTATTATACTATTATACTATTATATTATTATTATTATTATTATTATTATTATTATTATTATTATTATTATTATTATTATTATTATTATTATTATTATTATTATTATTATTATTATTATTATTATTATTATTATTATTATTATTATTATTATTATTATTATTATATTGATTATATCTATTACTATTTTTTTATTAACTGCTATTTATTTTAACATACTGATTAATAGTTATCATTATAAGTACTGGCTCTATACGTATACACGTACTTGTGTATTTAACAGTTATAAACCATATTATGAAACGTCACGAATAATTATGGATCAGGCGCTATTAAATATCATAGTATTATTACTATTACTAGTAAGTCAGCAAACATAAAGAAAAACGACAAAGTTGAATGTGTGACAACGCCGAACTGAGTGTGACTGTGGCGTGTGAAAACAAACCACAAAATAAACACGGAGCTGATAGAATGAGTTCGTACTAATTTGTAATACCGCAGTAATTCAGATGTTAGATGAACATCGTTATAAAATAACTTTAATCGATCTGTTATGGTTATTATTTATAACTCCGCTTTCACGTACAGTACGTTCCTCGGCGGCGAGTACGTGCTTGTAATTGCGTGTGTGTTCTTTTGATTTTCTCTGCGCGTTTGTACGTGTGTGTTCATGTGCGTTTTCACATATACGCTGCTACGTCCGATAAATGCTCCGATAAATTATCGGAGGATCGAAAATGTGCCGATATAAACGCTGTACCTTTTAAATTAAATTTAAAAAATTATATTTTATTGGAAACAGTGTCCGTACTGCGCTATCACCAGCTGCAGTCGGAGGCTAATGACTGACGTTTAGGGTCAGAACATTTTGATATCGCTTCAGGCGATGTGGAATCAGACCGAGGTATTATATTTGACACTTCGGTCGTCTTTATCTGACGATGAGACGACCGAAGTAGCGATCGTTATCGGCGTGCGCACGCACATTCCCCACCACCATTGTGCCGACAGGTGACCGCAGCCGGAAGTCGGTGTATCGCAGGAAAATTGGCGGCGTAAAAACGCCGAAAACTCGGCTAGTGCGGTCTGAATGGGAAGACCAGCGATAGTTCGACTCCCAGCGACCGAAACCGCCACGCGGCAATGCGAGCACACCGACAGGTGATGGTATCTTCGTGCCGGCCTAGCGCGGGTGTTGGGTGATAAAAGCCGGGCGTATTAAATAACGTGTGAAGCGACAACCGAAGCGTCGCTTATCTCGCTCGCACACGGCGCGCGCTGCAACGTAATACGTGACGAGCAACGTAATACGTGACAGGCAGATGGTGCGCGGACGTACGGACGTGCACTCGTACGCGACGCGTGACGTGCGTACGAAATGCGCGCATTCAGCGAATGCAAATTCGGGTTTGGGGCGACGTAACGGCCAAGCCCGGGTGACGGGTCGATTTCCACGCGTTGCTTAGCGGCGCCGGCGGCTAGATGTTCGTCTACTCGAATACCTGGACGGAGATGTTGCTGTTTTAAATGCGAACAGCGAGCGCTACAGACGGTGGCGACACGTCGATTTCTGATGTTGTTCAACATCGCTCGCTACGGGCCAGTACCTGGAAATAGGCGAGTTCGAAAGAGAAACAGCTCCGAAAGAAAAACGGCAACCTGAGCTCTGTATGGCGGTCGCCGAATTGTTTTACGTTCGAAATACAATCAGTATTATACAATGCGGCGATGTTCTGTTTCAAACGCTATCTGGTTTCAGGTATACGTTTTCCGCCGAGCAGTATTAATTAGATTGTTGTACTATGTTGCCAGGTTGCGTCCTGCCCAGCTAAATTTTAATCGCCTTAACATTTAATTGTATATAAATGATCACTGTCAATAATTAACGACATAAATAACTCTATCAAAGTTTTCATCGTTTGTTCAGAGCTATATGTGTATGCTTTTTTAATATGGCTACAATCAACAACATCAGCAACCAGATCAAGCGACCAATCAACAACATCAGCAGCAAGATAAAGCGACCAATCAATGACATCAGCAGCAAGATAAAGCGACCAATCAATGACATCAGCAGCAAGATAAAGCGACCAATCAATGACATCAGCAGCAAGATAAAGCGACCAATCAACAACATCAGCAGCAAGATAAAGCGACCAATCAATGACATCAGCAGCAAGATAAAGCGACCAATCAACAACATCAGCAGCAAGATAAAGCGACCAATCAATGACATCAGCAGCAAGATAAAGCGACCAATCAATGACATCAGCAGCAAGATAAAGCGACCAATCAACAACATCAGCAGCAAGATAAAGCGACCAATCCAGCCCCGATGACATGCTATACACCTGACACAACTTATTGGTGACCCATTTACTCAGACTCTAGAAGACTCGTGCAATACACCGATAAACCGATAATGAAACAATCGCATATCAAAAGTAAAACTGTCCAATTTCGTTGTACAATGTTATGCTTAATTCACAAACGTCTACAATGTAGTATTCCTCTCTGAGATAATTATATATATATATATATATATATATATATATATATATATATATATATATATATATATATTGACTAAATAAAAAGATTTGTTCTAAAGAATATAGCTTATAATAGCTTATACCATTTGATGTTTGAATTTAGTATGAATTTAATTATTTCAGCGATACTCGGCTAAATCCGGCATAACACGAATACTACATTGTGGAAATACGATAGTTTATGTCATTGTAATGTAGAAGTATTGTTATTGTTGTGGTTATTATTGCTGTTGTTTTTGTTGTTGCTAGTGTTATTATTATTACTATTATTACCACTGTTACTATTCCTATTACTACTACTGTTACTGCTATTACTACTATTATGTTGAGATGCACGTTTGTAATAATAGTTACTGTCGTTATTACCACACAACAGCCACGATTAATTAATGATAATTAACAAGTATACCTTTCTTTCAAAAGATAACAATGTAGTCATCACCCCAGACCCACTGATAGATACCATAACAACTGATGACGTTGAACACCGCTGAGTCAGCGCGAACTTGTGATTAGCGACGCGACTGGCGAAGCGGCGAGCAATTAAACATGACAATGTCCGCGAGAGGGCGCACCAGTCAGACAGTGTTGGCAGCGGCCCCGTCGTTGTCTCAGTGTCTCTCCTACATACGCAGATGTCAACCGTACAGAAGAGTTTAACGACCTCTGGGCCCTGGGATATTTAATCTGTGTACTTGTGCCACAGTTCGCAATAATATAACGATGTCTGGTGCGAATGTGTGTTCGTAACACTGTTAATATTTGATGAAAGTTGATGTGAAATACTGCAATTAGCAAAGTGTGTCTCTGATAGCGGCGGTGGACACGGCCGTACACGATGGGTCAATGACCACATGGCGAATTGTGTGATTTGTTTATAGGAAACCGTGCACCCAATACAGGATATCGTTTTCAGAGAGCAATCATGTTACGAATGCCATTATGTATGTAATACCCACAGAACCGTATAGTAATTAACTTTATATTTTGACTGTTGGCAGGGAAACATCGAGTTGTTATGATTATGCTTTATCGACCACATACCTCTCGTCTGAAAGGTAATTATTTTGATAATTCTTAACGTTACAGCAGTTTACAAAACATAACTTTCCCTGTACATCATGGGTTTTCTACTATTTGTTTAATTGTTTATATACGTTACTTGTATATTTATGTGTTTTTTTCTGGTGTGTATCTGTATTTTAGGATTTTAATGTATGTAAACTTTGTAAAGCGCCACGAACAATTTGAAATTGGATGTGGCGCTATATTAAATAAAATTTATTATTAAGATAATCAAAATTTAGTTTTTGCGGCCCATCTACATAAAACATTTAATAAAAAACAACTAAAATATAACCATTATCAAATATAATCAAACAGTATGCCAGCAGTTTAATATAATTGTATTCTTGAATCGTCGACCGTCCCAGAAACCGTCGACTGTCGACTGCCCCGCCGATCGTCGACGTCGACTGCTCCATCGACCGTCGACCGTCCTATCGACCGTCCCATCGACCGTCAACCGTCAACCGTCAACCGTCGACCGTCGACCGTCGACCGTCGACCGTCGACCGTCGACCGTCGACCGTCGACCGTCGACCGTCGACCGTCGACCGTTAATAAAAAACAACTAAAAACTAACCATTATCAAATTTAATCAAACAGTATGCCAGCAGTTTAATATAATTATATTCTTGAATCGTCGACCGTCCCAGAAACCGTCGACTGTCGACTGCCCCGCCGACCGTCGACGTCCACTGCCCAACCGACCGTCGACCGTCGACAGCTCCTACGTGCATGCGGCGGTCGACGCGTCAGCCCCGCTGACGTGGGACAGATGCGAGCGAGGGAGCGAGGGAGAGAGAAAGAGCGAGAGCGCGGGCCGCAACCAGCCGATAATAAAAGGCGGCCCGGAGCCCGTCGGTGCCAGGCCCGGGCACACAACCCGCCACTCTCCGTCCCTATCAAATCTCCGCCAACACATGTGCAACTCATAAAGGAAACCCAACCCGGCATCCCGCCCGCGTCCCAGTCGACTTCCCGCCGCAATATTGACAGGTGGGAACGGGGTCAGCCGGGGGGTCGTACGGGGGCGGGGGGCGCACTAGGGGGCAATCACGTTGAAAACGTTTACTAGCAATAAATTAAAACGGCGAGCGGGGAGTTATCTTGAAATAGTTGTCGGTCTTCGTGTGTAGTGGCTGCGATAACATTGTGTCGTAGTCGACAATGTAGCGCTTAAACCTTTCCGGGCGTTAAAAAACTATCCGGGTGTCGTTTATGCGCATGCGCGAGTCTGTGTTTGTCATTAGTTACCATTAAGTACGTTAACGGTTCCGCCGAATCTCATATTAAATATAGCTTTAGTCTGATACATATCGGCCACTGTAAGAAAAAGGGTATTATATAACCTTTCAGTAAAGTTACTTGTCTCAAAATAACGCTAGACGAACAAGTGTTTTATGTATGTTTTGATAGCAAAGGCAAATCATGTGATTTCTGTTCGCCATAATCCGTGGTAATATTTTAATTTATCGAACGAAATTTGAAGCCACTCGTGACTACGAAAGTCAACGAACAGCCCGTGGTATTTATACTACAAATACTTTGTGTTCTGTTGGACACTGGTGATTTTACATTTATCGCGAATGATCCGAAACATCACACGGATAGTATTTAACGATCGAATTTTATTATTGTCAATTTCTATGTCACCAATTATTTGTAAAATAAAGACCGAATTAGTGCATAACGAATTTTATTAGTTGTCAATTTTTATGTCACCAATTATTGTTGAAAACAGTTCAGTATTTTTATAATGGCCATTCGATATTTGGTGTTTCCGAACAACGCGTGTGACCCACATTTTTAGTTCTCACCTTTTATTCTCTTTTGTTTTCTTGTGTTCCCTTATGTTTATGTGTTCAAAATACATCGTTTTGTTTATTATTTCCATTTGTTCTGGGTTTTTTTTCCAGATATTCCTTTTAGGTAATTCTGAATTTAGAAACAACAGTGAAGTAATAATGAAGTTATCTTTGCTGTATTATGTAAGAATGTTATATTTTGTAATATGTTCATTATTATTAATTTTATTGTTTAATTTAACACCTAATGAGTCAACTGATCGCACACGACACCTTAAAATGTCAATCTAGACACATTCAACGCACGGCAAGCCGTTCGTGGAACACATTCCATGTGTCAATATCAGCTGTTTCAATAACATTTAATAATAATTCATTATCAAAAAGACATTATAATGTCCCCAACTATGTCTTTCAATTTTCCTGGAATTCTGTTTTTCTTTTACAGTGGCAATACAGCTGGTAATACAAGATGGCGAACTAACTCTTAAACGCGCAACAAAATAACGTAAGATTACATAATATATTACGACCGCATGAAACTTAATTTCAGGGTAAATTTAATTGCGAAATATTTCACAATCCTCAAATAAATTCGGTTGTAATTACCTATGTAAAATATCATGCATCTATGTACTAATATATATTACTGAATATTTAATTTAAAAGGTAAATACTCATTCTGATGAGCATAAGAAAATATTTTTTATTACGTTAATAAAATAGTACGTTGCAGTACAAACACTATCACGGGATTGTTTGCTTACGTGATTGCAAAAATTGTATTGTGAACCCTAAATTGATTTGATAATGGGAGTCGTTTGGGGGCAGAGATATCCATCTAAAATAACATACAGTATTCGTGAACTACGTTGGGAGACGATGTTGAGAAAATTGAACTGACATATTATATATAACATATATATATATATATATATATATATATATATATATAATATATATATATATATATATATATATATATATATATATATATATATATATATATATATATATATATATATATATAATCCGATTATATGCATATTATATATATATATAAATATATATATATATATTAATATATATATATATATATATATATATATATATATATATATATATATATATATATATATATTATTATATTTTGCTAGATATAAATTACAAAGAAATACAAACTGTGAAAACCAAATCATTTAACATTAAACAACTTTCACACGCTATTCATGGTATTGTATTGTATTGGTGTCGTTGCATCGCACATTTTTGTGTGAATTATTTATTAAACTAATTTTCACTTTCTTAAAATAAAACCGTTGACTTTGTCTAGTCAACTAAATTTAGAACAAGACCACGACAGCGTCGATGACGTCACAATTAATGCCGTCGTGGATTCATAACAAACACCGTTTGGAGCGCTCCGCATGCAGTCTTTGAACAAGATATATCGCAAATTAGTACGAAACTGCAGCGATAACGTGTTTGCCAGATATAGGCGCAGAGGTTCGATGAGTGAACGCCTATAAAACGTGAACAGACAGCTGCACGTGTCCGCGAGGTGACGATGCGTGGACATAATCTACGCGAGACACCGCGGTACGGATCGAAAGATAACATCACATAACTGGATCGTCATAACGGTCCCGCTTAATGGCCCTGCACGCCTTGTGCGAGGGGATATCAACCAACTCATAACCGATAAGTGGGCCATTAAAAGTCACCATCAAGAGAAGCGGGGTAACAGTGATCCGGCTGAACAGCGTTGTTCGGTCGTGCCCGATACTACGGCATTTTTCTGCACCGTCTGCGTTGTACGCGATTGTGTCGTGGCGTGTCGCGGCGGCGACAGAAAGCCGACACTCGACAAGTCGCGGGTGAATCGTCATTGTTCGTTGACACTCGGACGGACGGGGGGCGGTTTGTCGGGTTGACAGCGAAGCCTGAGGGAGGACGGAGCCAGGACCGACGCCCGCATGCGGCCCGGTGACATACCGCGGGTGTCAGGCCGACGCTACCCAGATCGCTTACATCATTAAAGCTGCCCCGGTCGAGTATCGGTGGTGTTTTACATAAACACGGACGTTTTGAAAATCAACTGAATTTCGCTCGCGGCCCGGCGCGACAAATACCCGTTGTTAGATCCCAGGGGCAGACGCTGGGCTGGGGCGGCGGGACGCTGCTCAGTTGGTCGACGTCGTAATGTGCCCCGACTATTAGTGACACCACGCGACAGGTCGAATGTGTACTCCCGAAAGGGTGCCTTTATAATTGCCAGTCACACTGAAGTTGACAAACGCACAAACGTTCGCGAAATGGAGGCTAACTTGGGAATTTCAACCGCGTGAACTCGGTAGACTAGACACAGTGATGGGATAACCTGGTATTATCAACACTTATCATTAAGAAAATAACAAATGCATATATACAGTATATGTATGCATATATATATATATATATATATATATATATATATAATATATTATATATATATATAATTGTATAAAGAAAATATATAATATATAAAATATAAAATAATATATATATATAAAATATATATAAATTTATATACAACTGAATATATATATATAAATAATTATATATATAATTATATATATAATTATATATATATATATATATATATATATATATATATATATATATATATATATATATATATATATATATTATACACGCACGTACGAACGCACATTATTTTGTCAACTTTTTGTGCCCAAATAATTTTTTTAATTAAAATACGGCTCTTGGTAAACAAAACATAGAAATGGTTTCACAGAAAGTCAAGCGCTTTGGTAACCCCATGTCCAGTGTCCAACCTGCCCACGAGGGCTGTATGTATTGGTTCAATCCGCTACTCGTTGTGCGATATTACCTTTTTGGTAATCGTGCGCGATGAATACATCTCGGCGCGCCACCGACGGCACGTGTTGGCATATGGGCGTTCTGCGACACTTTACGGCGCTGATAAATTGATGCGCCGTGTAATTATCTTTATCGATCGATGCGCTCGATTCGTTCGAGTACCCCCGGCCCGCCGTTCGATTAAACAGACAAAAACTCGGCGGCGCACGCTCGCGTCTGGCGTGCCGTGACCAGGCGTCGTTGGTCGCTGCGTGTAATACCTAGACACGGCATACGTTCATTTGGCTGATTGATTGGTTCAAAGTGGAAATGGGAGGGAATAATTTAACAGGCGACCACGTGCGCGTTGTACAAACGTAACAAAACTGCATAAAAATTGTATATTTTAAAAGAAAAATCTATAGTTATAAGATTAAATAAATATAAATGCAGATAGTAATGATGACAGTTGGCGTGAACGTGTACGAATTGTGGTTGATTTCGGATAGATTTTTATGTAGTGACGGGCGAGTTTTGCGTAATCGATTTACGTTGTGTTGGTCACAGGAGAATTGCATCACATCAAGGCAACGTGCAGACCGCACGCTACGCGCCAGGTAAGGTATCATCCATCAAACAGGCTACGTACGGACGTGGACATGTTCGAGCGAACACATTACACACATACATAGTGTGCAGCGTAAAGGAATCCTTTGAAGTGTGACGCAAACCGCAGAGATCGACCGTTGCATGCGCTTAGGGACTTGTAACTGAAAGCGATCCGTCATCGCGGATCCTGTTCGCTTAGTCAATTCATATATCTTCCAACTATATTCTATACTACCGTTGTACATCTGCCGAGGTGCACAATTAATAATGGTGACAAAATACTGGTAATGAATTACCTGATGCCAAAATATTGCCTACATAAAATACATTCGTATGAGCCATAGTTTGGAGAACGTAAATATCTCAAATGGCTGAAGTATGGGAATATAAACACACGTACATGTGCAGACATACGTAAGTTAAGTTCTTCACTCCTTATATATATACATATATATATATATATATATATATATATATATATATATATATATAATAATAATTATTATTATTATTATAATAATAATAATAATAATAACGATGATTCTATCACCTATTATAGTGAACGATGAAACAGAATGTGTCGTCGGTGTCTTTGAGGTGTAAACAATATTGCGTTTCCATCTAAATTTAGTAAAGTCATTTTAATACTTAGTTGAATTGTTGAAGTTGATTCAAACTATACGATGTAATATATCACAAACGTGCATTCGAAGTATAAACCCCCGGGTTCTCTAGCTGGTCCTGATATTTTTGGATGTCTACGAGAACACGCCAACACCGGGTTGCGCGTTGTTTTGGAACGCCACATATAACAAACAATACAGCGTTTAGAAATAGGTGAACTTTTGGCCTAGATAGGTGACGAGCAACCCATCCTTCTCTGTGGTTGTATCGACGTCGTTTCCACGTCATCGGTAATAGGAAAAAATCAACAGTACTGCGTTCCGGTCGCCAATCGCGTCAGCAAGTGTGGACTTGCTCGCCGATCTACGTCAGATCTTTCTCGTCATTGCCACGCGCTGCTTGTTAATTAAACACCTCTATGTACACAAGATGGGAAACACTCGATAAAATACCTGATTGATCGTTACGACAATGTATAAGCACCTGTCTGTACGGGTGGTCGCTTCTCTCAGTCACTTTGACGGTACGAACAGAGGATTGGCTTTATTTCTCTCGGTCTACTTTGAAAGAAAAACAAGACTGTTTATTACGTATTGAAGCGATATGTGAAAAAGATGAAACAAATTTATTCCAATCCATCCTCAAAACACATAATAATTCGTGGTTAAGAAAGATTAATACGAATCTGTTGTTAATACCCCCGGAGAATATAAAAATACACTAATACTATTTTAATAGTGTTATATAGGGTATACACTTCCAGTAATTGGTCAGCGGTATAGTACAAATGTTATAAATGTTGTAAATAACAGAATATTAACTTGTTTTTTGCGATGTTTGGCTGAGTTGCTGATACAATAATTATGTTGATGTTACCGTATTTTTGGAACGTGATGCTGTGAGATCGACGACAAAAACATGTATTTAACATAGCATCTCATAACGATTCAGTTGTACGAAAGCCTGACGTGATATTGCACACTTTTCTGAATAACATTTGGCAGTAAAGATATCCAGCTGACGTTTACAATTATCATTAGACCCGTATCGTACGACATTATATTGTGGTTGCCTCGCGAGGTTTATAACCGTTTCTATACAAACAATCAACTTGCGGTTTTCGAAATAAAACAAACAGTCCCTAATTGGTAAACAAACGGTTTAAGGTGCTTGGAACTATTATTTAACAACTGGAGTGATTCGTTCGTGTTTCAGTTAACCATATATTGCATATGGTTATATGATCATGGGCTTCGTTCTTGCAGACATTAAAAAAGACATATCAAATAACTTGGTTTTGACGAAACATCTTCAGCATATCAATGAATCATATGTGAGTCATATGCCAATATATGTGAAGATGCATTGTTTTTATAATAACAACAAGAAAACCAACTGTGGTCTCGCTGAAGCAGCACTGCATTGACGCATACAATCGGGACCACTTCCGGACTAACACAACGTTGAAGTTCCGGAATCTGCTGACCCGAAAGCGCGCTCACGCCGGCACATGAACACACCGTATACACACTGCGCAGGCAGCGTGTAGTGAGGGACGGAGCGGTGATATACGGGCGGCTCTTTGAGTCCGGGCGGCCGCCATTGTCTGCGACTCAATGCTCGCGTAGTTAACAGAATGACGACGGGGAAGTTTCGTTGTTCGGCTGTGTTCACTGTGCATATATTGATCTAAGAGCAACAAAGCAACGACCGCCACTTCCAACGTCGCCGCGCTCAACTGTGTTACACTACACACAGGCCGCAGTGGGGTCGGGTGGGGTGGGATGGGCGTGGGGATAGGGAGATACTACACAATATCTTGAGAGTTGAGGTGGTAATTGCCTAATTTATTAGAGGGTACTATTTCTACTTTGAGCGTAAGAATAAAATGAAAATTACACAGTTTACACGCACAGTTCATAGGCTTCAAATTATGCGGCGAGTGCCAACTACAGTACGTGTATACACGTGATGTGAATATAGATACAAATAATACGATAACCATCGCGTGTATACAAGTACTGTAGTTGGCATTCGCATAATTTGAAGAAGTAAAATAAATAAATATATATATATATATATATATATATATATATATATTGGTGTTTACCGTGGTGGCATCAAATTTGTTTCCATATTCACATCACTAGTATATACACACACAAACATATATATATATATATATATATATATATATATATATATATATATATATATATATGTTATTATATATTCTTATTTTTAAAATATATTCTTATATATAATAATATTTAATATTATATATAAGTTACATAATTATAACATTATTACGTCTAAATAAATTTTATAAAAGCAATACAATTACATCGAAAGTAAAAGTCATGATAACTACCTCGCCTGTACGTCGCCGTCATAAAATCCATTGATAAATACTATTATCTTTAATCTTGATATCCTTGTTCAATATGACATTCACACGTTCCTGCAAATCCAATGTATAAACTGCGTGAAACTCGATAAACTCGACCGTTGTCTGTCGTCTAAACTACGTTCATCTTTCCTATGGCTGCAACATCATGCGCCCGCATCATCAGATCACGGATAATTGGTGCTGTTTCACTGAGCAAACAATGCACTAGTCTCAGTGAGTGGGCGCGAGCGACACGGACCGGTGCTGAGAGTCGCGTGTTCACCTTCTGGATTCGCGCAGTATAGAAGGGGGTAATTGTTGAGGGTGAAAAATTGACACATCTTCACCACAGTGGTCACATCAATGGTACCAACAACAACATAATGTATTTTATAAACACACACACACATATATATATATATATATATATATATATATATATATATATATATATATATATTATTTATTTATATACTATACACTATACATACATATACATACATATACATACATATACATACATACATATACATACATATACATACATATACATACATATACATACATATACATACATATACATACATATACATACATACATACATACATACATACATACAATACATACATACATACATACATACATAAATACATACATACATACATACATACATACATGCATAGCATGCATGCATGCATCATACATACATACATACATACATACATACATACATACATACATACATACATACATACATACATACATACATACATACATACATACATACATACATACATACATACATACATACATACATACATACATACATACATACATACATACATACATACATACATACATACATACATACATACATACATACATACATACATACATACATACATGTTTATAGAATATAATTTAACAAATTTATATATATATATATATATATATATATATATATATATATATATATATAATGCAAGTTGTAACTTACACCGTTTAACAAGCCGCGGTTGTCCCCTCTATCTAGGATATACGGATGTGTCTAGAAACGAGATTAGAAAGAAACTGACCTGAACAGAATAATGCCTGTATAATAACGTAAATGCTCATCGTTACGTTACTCATTTGATCACTATATACATGCCCAGACAACGACGACAAAAACGGCAATGTCTGCGACCACAACGAAGACGACGAGTATTTTTTATAGCGACCACCGACAGCGCTGTGTATTTAAAAACACAAAGCTCCCACCATTACGATTCACAAAGCCCTCCTCTGTCATCGCCTTGGAATGGGGTACTGACACATCGCTCGGCGTCATCCATCATCAACCTGACCCTACAACAGTTCCCGAATATTGCCACTTGACTAATACGCCCACCTACCGCAAATCGCTTTGCTGCAATTGACAAAACGATGCGGGGAAAAACCGACAGATTGTACGAATGTATTATCAGATTTTCGATGTGGTCAACCATCCAGGCCCGCCCATGTACGCATGGTGATTAGATCGCCTCACACCATGAGGAGACAGAACGCCATTGACAGATCGCATCTATGTCTTCATTGTGCATTGCAACGTCGCGTCCACAACACGCGATTATGCGATTAACTATGGTCAATAATATGGATCAGCGTACGCACGAAATCGGCATAATTTAAAAAAGTGATTAGCAATATTGCCCGTCATATGCAACAAGACCCAGATGGTAAGTAGACGGCCAGGAGAGTTGATAACGGAAAGACAAAGATCGACTGTGACATAGAAAAACACAAATCTCCTCTCTTAAAAACGACATGCATACCTTTTTGCCTTTTAAAAAGTTGATGTGAAATTCAAGCAAAACGATTAAATCCACGAGATTCTTGTATTATGTAGGCCACTTTGTCCATTGGCTATTCTGCAGAACGCACAAATATTTCAACATCCGCTAATGTTTCATGTGTTTAGAAAAGTTAAATACAGTATATCGTTAATTTATGAGTCTCTAGCGCATTGTATTATATCATTGTGACTTTGTAAAGTGTAATTCCGGTCTGGCCTCATAAAATTTATGTCGAAAATCGTTTTGATTTAATTATATAAAAGTCCAGGAGATAAAAGTGTGATACAACATTTAACATACGTGTGCGTGGTGCTATAATCTTTGTAAAGATATCATAGAGAGTTATTAGAATGTATTACGTACAGTACTCTGTAATGATATATAATGTTAGTTCAGCAGTTGTGTGTGAGTGAGTGAGTGGTGAGTGGTGTGTGTGTGTGTGTGTGTGTGTGTGTGTGTGTGTGTGTGTGTGTGTGTGTGTGTGTGTGTGTGTGTGTGTGTGTGTGTGTGTGTGTGTGTGTGTGTGTGTGTGTGTGTGTGTGGTGTGTGTGTGTGTGTGTGTGTGTGTGTGTGTGTGCGTTTGTGTGTGTGTGTGTGTAGTGTGTGTATGTGTATGTGTATGTACGTGTTTTTTTGTGTGTGTATGCGTATGTATGGACATGGGTGCGTGCGGGCGTGCGTATGTGCGTGCGTGCGTATGTGCGTGCGTGCGTGCGTGCGTGCGTGCGTGCGTACGTTCATACACGTGTTTGTATATGTTCCCGCGCGCGTACTTGCGAAACTAAGCGACTTTTATTTTTGTGCTCGCGTGCACCTGTTTGTGTGCGTGTTTGTGTGCATGTGCCAATGCGTGTGCGTGCCTGGGACATGTATACGCCTCTGTGCCACATTTAGGTCGCTAATAAAATGTGTGCCAGTTTTTCGTCCGTTTAACCTCGCTCGTTCGAGCTTTCTGCGAAATACACAAGCGACCGATTGATTGGAACTGACCTGCATATCCATGGTCGGCAGAGAATGAGTCAGCCAATTCGTGTGAACTTCATCTAACGTAGCCACAAGTTAACATGGTCACTTGTTTATTTATGTTTTAACATTGTTGTTATTTTCGTCAGGCATGCGCCCGCTGATAGCGCATCGGCAACTGTGGTATTTTCATTCTTATTGCTATAATACCTGCGAAACTACCGCTATTGTGCCTGCATAGTGTCGTCAAATACCTCCAAATGTTACCATCGCCTCTACCATTCGGCACATTGTTCGGTCGTGAAGCCGTTATCTCGAGCTTATAGTGCCCGGCACAAAGGAGCCGTCATAAACGACGAGCAACCCGTAATGTAGAGAATGGGTTGTACAGCCGCCTGGTGTCGCTTATCGCGTAGATCAACTTTCGCACGAGTATCGCCCGAGGTACCTGACACGAACCACGTGGGTCAGCGTGCGAGTCTCCCAAAATCTTTCTTGCGACGTCTCACGTCAGCTATCGGAAATTCGTCGACGCGACGACATGTTCACCTACGAATTGGCTGGCGGATCGTCAGCATTTCAGTTATTCATTGAGCTACGTGAATCGCATTTCAATAGTACTGTCTAAAATTCGCAAGAGCCTGTTAACTACGAATAATAAGCGACTAGTTTCCATTTTAAATTCTTTGTCCATTACGGGTTCTCTGCTAACGTCTCTCAATAGCTAACGTATGTGGACTACCCAGATATTAACAGCTGCCGAACAGAAGCGTCTGGGCACTATCGATGCGCCACCATGTGGTGACTGATTACACTACATCTGCATAATTTTATTTCTGTGCGTTGCCATGGATGAAGCAACGCTACCAAAACAGCTCATAACAAACGTTTCTTTGTGTGGATAATGTAATATTTATTATTATTAATATTATTATTATTAATTAATATTACCATACAAGACAATGAAACGTCTCTAATAACCTGTTAATAATAATAGTAAATATATAATTATTATTCATGTTGTTATTCTAAATGTTTTCTTCTTCTGCATAACTGCATAATTATGCGTGCATAACTTTATATAAAATGGACATTGTCTGCTGTGCTTCACTGTAATATTTGTCTACTATGTAGCAATTATATATATTATATATATATATATATATATATATATATATATATATATATATATATATATATATATATATATATATATATATATATATATATATATATATATATATAAAAGTTATAATTCTGTGCAAAAAAGGAGCGAAGACATTCGGTAGTTCGGTAAAAATGTGCACGAAAAGCAGAATAAGCAGAAAAGGTAGCAAACGGTAAAGAGGAAAGATGGAATGCAGGATGGAATAGAATCTTTGGATTGCAGGTACAAAGAACCATGGATGTATATGGAAGGTCATTGCGGACGAGAGAGAGAGAGAGAGAGAGATGAAGAAAATGAACAAGAACAACGAAAATTCTCCTATCGTATGTACTCATACGTGCGATTACGCATGCACGCTTACACCTACACACACACGCACCCACGCATATGTTAGTGTGTATACATCATTACAATGACATCCAAATAACGAATGCCTATGATGCACTGCATGTGTACAGATTTTCTAATTAATCACCTGCGTTGTACGTCACACTTATACACCGAACTTATCTCGTAACGTCATTCGACAAGAAATCACGTAATATTTGCCGAGTGGAGGCGAACGGGGCGTTGATTGGTGGACAGAGCGTGTCTAAGTGTTTGCGTTCGTTACGTCAAATCGGCGTGCCGCGTAGACGGAAACTATCGTCGAGTTATCATTTATCACTGAGCGGCTTGGCTTGTCTGTTCGGAGACTGCCTTTCGATAAACACGTTCACTTTATTGCACGTCATATAGCCAAGTCTCCATTGGCATATTGTGTCGAGTATATACTGTCGGCGACGATGACGATTTTGAAGACGACGACGACGACGACGACGACGACGACGACGACGACGACGACGACGACGACGACGACGACGACGACGACGACGACGACGACGACGACGACGACGACGACGACGACGACGACGGACGACGACGACCGACGAGCGACGACGACGACGACGAGACGACGACGACGACGACGACGACGACGACGACGACGACGACGACGACGACGACGACGACGACGACGACGACGACGACGACGACGACGACGACGACGACGACGACGACGACGACGACGACGACGACGACGACGACGACGACGACGACGACGACGACGACGACGACGACGACGACGACGACGACGACGACGACGACGACGACGACGACGACGACGACGACGACGACGACGACGACGACGACGACGACGACGACGACGACGACGACGACGACGACGACGACGACGACGACGACGACGACGACGACGACGACGACGACGACGACGACGACGACGACGACGACGACGACGACGACGACGACGACGACGACGACGACGACGACGACGACGACGACGACGACGACGACGACGACGACGACGACGACGACGACGACGACGACGACGACGACGACGACGACGACGACGACGACGACGACGACGACGACGACGACGACGACGACGACGACGACGACGACGACGACGACGACGACGACGACGACGACGACGACGACGAGACGACGACGACGACGACGACGACGACGACGACGACGACGACGACGACGACGACGACGACGACGACGACGACGACGACGCGACGACGACGACGACGACGACGACGACGACGACGACGACGACGACGACGACGACGACGACGACGACGACGACGACGACGACGACGACGACGACGACGACGACGACGACGACGACGACGACGACGACGACGACGACGACGACGACGACGACGACGACGACGACGACGACGACGACGACGACGACGACGACGACGACGACGACGACGACGACGACGACGACGACGACGACGACGACGACGACGACGACGACGACGACGACGACGACGACGACGACGACGACGACGACGACGACGACGACGACGACGACGACGACGACGACGACGACGACGACGACGACGACGACGACGACGACGACGACGACGACGACGACGACGACGACGACGACGACGACGACGACGACGACGACGACGACGACGACGACGACGACGACGACGACGACGACGACGACGACGACGACGACGACGACGACGACGACGACGACGACGACGACGACGACGACGACGACGACGACGACGACGACGACGACGACGACGACGACGACGACGACGACGACGACGACGACGACGACGACGACGACGACGACGACGACGACGACGACGACGACGACGACGACGACGACGACGACGACGACGACGACGACGACGACGACGACGACGACGACGACGACGACGACGACGACGACGACGACGACGACGACGACGACGACGACGACGACGACGACGACGACGACGACGACGACGACGACGACGACGACGACGACGACGACGACGACGACGACGACGACGACGACGACGACGACGACGACGACGACGACGACGACGACGACGACGACGACGACGACGACGACGACGACGACGACGACGACGACGACGACGACGACGACGACGACGACGACGACGACGACGACGACGACGACGACGACGACGACGACGACGACGACGACGACGACGACGACGACGACGACGACGACGACGACGACGACGACGACGACGACGACGACGACGACGACGACGACGACGACGACGACGACGACGACGACGACGACGACGACGACGACGACGACGACGACGACGACGACGACGACGACGACGACGACGACGACGACGACGACGACGACGACGACGACGACGACGACGACGACGACGACGACGACGACGACGACGACGACGACGACGACGACGACGACGACGACGACGACGACGACGACGACGACGACGACGACGACGACGACGACGACGACGACGACGACGACGACGACGACGACGACGACGACGACGACGACGACGACGACGACGACGACGACGACGACGACGACGACGACGACGACGACGACGACGACGACGACGACGACGACGACGACGACGACGACGACGACGACGACGACGACGACGACGACGACGACGACGACGACGACGACGACGACGACGACGACGACGACGACGACGACGACGACGACGACGACGACGACGACGACGACGACGACGACGACGACGACGACGACGACGACGACGACGACGACGACGACGACGACGACGACGACGACGACGACGACGACGACGACGACGACGACGACGACGACGACGACGACGACGACGACGACGACGACGACGACGACGACGACGACGACGACGACGACGACGACGACGACGACGACGACGACGACGACGACGACGACGGCAGCGGTGACATATAAAGCTACGTAGATTTATTCATGTAAATTTCAATTTTTTATCGTCTTTTACATTTGACCACGCAAACCTAATACATTTTGCATTTTAAACAATAACTGAAAAAACAGGGGAAACTGTTTCCTTTAATTGCTTGTTTGTCGTCAACGACATTTGGCAATACGATAAGTTCCAAACACCCCGGCTCTACAGCGCAGCTGGTAACTAACGTTGAGAAAATAAACCGACGTCAGAATGACGTTTCGTTTTGTCATTTCGGGGTGTCGTTGTGCCTGCACTTCATGACATCGTGTCAATGTCACCTTAACACGCAGGAAACAACAAGAATTCCATTGTGTCTCCGCAGGTCGCTGTCTTTCTGCCGTCAGAGCCACCATAGAGGAGTTCGCGCCACGCCGCCGTGTCATCAGGCGCCGGTGAGTGACGCGCTGACCACCCGGGGAGACGGGGATTGCATATGGCGGAGCGCGCCGTCCAGAGATGTCTAATTGACAGAGATGACCGGTGTGACCAGCAGAAATGTCCGTGTCGGGTTTCCGTAATTTTTGCGTTGTGTCCGTCGTGGTGTTGTCGTTGACCGGAGGGTGGTCATTAGACGATTGTCCGGCGTTGTCCGGCTACGCTAACCCGCTAAGAGGCGGTGCTGCATGGCCACTCCGGTTTCAAACGGCTAACGGCGGCGCACACCGGACACTGGTCACCTGCGATGAACACTGGTCACTTGCAGTGGCACGTCACGGTGTCCACGCTGAGAATGTGGCCGAAGCCACTTCGGTCTAGTTTCAAGAGAATGACGCTTGTATATCGCTCCTCATAACGACTGTCCATCCAAATTTCGTTGTGGTCTTTGTCATCTTCCTTTACTTGTTCCCTCGATAATCGCAGTTGTCGTAGTCGTCGTCGACATCATCGTTGTTGATGACGTCGTCATCGTCGTCGACACGCAACAACCAAAAAAACGCTAACTTTTTTGTACAATAAAGGTATTTGTTTTACTCACGTCGACACGAGCCACAACTGTCTCGTATCTCATAGATTAAACACATTGGTAATGTGAAGAGAAATGACGTAATCATTCTTATTCGTTTCACGTGTTTAGTAATCAAGAGAACCGAGACACACATCGCGTGCTAAACCACCATTCCTATCTATCACGAATACCGGCGATTATTAATTGTTTTAGTGATTTATCTGAACCTTAACGATGCGCTATGTCTGCAATTTACGGAATACGCGTAATATATAAAACATTCTGTTTAACCGAATGCTTATTCACCACCTCGTATTTGGTTTTATTTCGAATTTATTCACCTCTATTTTTACGACATTATTATATACACTTGTTCATTGGTCGCCATCGAGGACACACGTGAGAGTTAGAGTGTATAATGTCACATGAAACGCAGGTTAACCATTAATTACACGTGCCCACGTCAGGTGCGTGTACAGTTTTTAGTCACGCTTGACTGATTACCTGCATTCCGGCGCAGGATTTCAAAGAAATGAAACGATCTGTTAATGAGATCGACCACGAGCACGTATCGCAAACGGACGTCCGACACAAATCCATCCATTATCGGAACACACGATTAACGGGAAATGGTTTGACGTTTCATTCCGCTCCGTGACGCCATTTGTTTAATCGCCGGCGCCAGCTAAACGTCTCGTGAATTCCGATCTGGGCGAATTTATAATAATAAACAGAAACATTAATTTATATTCAATACATGAATTTGTATATTCAATGGTTGACAATTTGCGGAGATTTAGAACAATTTCCTCTGTAAAAATATATGTCTATATAAGCCTATATGTCACTGTTTATTGCTTCATCGAGTTCAAGGTTTCCGCTATTGTCAGTTTCACTTTGCGAGAGAAAAAACCTACTTTATATACATTGTATCCATTATAAGATCCCAAGTTCGCTTGAGCGATTTTGTTTACTTATTTTTATGAAACCGTTGGACTATTAACATTCTTGTGGCCGGAACCG
>JAODUO010000042.1:227500-237500 GCA_025642075.2 Ridgeia piscesae
TCTGGGCCCCGACCAAAGTATTAAAGACCTATGCTCTGCATACGCCCATGCATGAATCCCGTCATTTCGAGAGGAGGGGAATTTGAAGAAACGCGAGACAATAGGCGAAGAGACGAAACAGACGAATACGAAGAGGGCAGAAGGAAGGTAAAGAAGATATACACAAGCCCACAGAGGAGGGGGTGTATACGGTGGAACAACTGCAAGGGCTGGGAAGACGTGTATATAGGGGTGGGGGAAAGACGACGGGAGAACGGGGAGCGAGGGATTGCGGAAGGAAGGATAACCCATACGATATATCCAATCCAAATCGGCCTGTTAACGATCCTCACGACACCCAACTGAAAACCCGCTAAACGGGTGCGATCTTCCAAACTGGAACGAAAAACCCACAAGACATCGCCGCTACAACATAGCGCCGTAAGGGAACAGGCGTTCTCCGCGCGGTCGCCAGAACCGCGAGAGGCGGCTGCTTTAATTAAACACAACAGTAATTCGATAACAATTAACGTGTGAACGGCGAAACGTGAACGTCGAGAGGGAGGGTCCCAGCTCGGGGCAGTCGGCTCGCCGTGGCTGGCGGTAAGAGGATAGCGACGTTCAAAGGCGCGGCGATGCAATAGTTCCGGGGCATTCGCTTCATAATTGAACGTGATTCTCCATAATATGGTTAGTTCGACGACATTTGCGGAATTAACGACGAATCTTAATGATGAAGCACACAATGAGTTTGAAAATGCAATGGCATAGGACAGGAATTCGGCAGATTAACGGACGGTTTGGTTTATTGCTTGCGACTTGCTTGTCATCACCAACACAGTCGTGGTTAATGAGTTATCTTACTAACAGATAATGCAAGAAATGACGTAAATCTATTTTCGTTTTCATAGTTTACATCACTCGTGCTTTGCCCCCCCCCCCCCCCCCCCCCCCCCCCCCCCCCCCCCCCCCCCCCCCCCCACACATACACACTCCCCCCCCCCCTTTCCCTCCGGGGGCCTTGCCTGCCCCGCCGCTGCCCCGCTGCGCCTGTGCACTCGCCGTGCGCCGTCGCCTGCGCCCTCCCTGCGCCTTCGCCCTTTTGCGTGCCGGTTGGGCCCTCCGGGGTTTCCTGCACGCGTGCCCGTGCCCCTCCCGTGCCGCTGCCCTCGCCCGGTGGGGGCCGTCGCCGTGGGACGTCGCGCTGCGCACGTGCGCACCCTGCCGGGGGGCCCCCGTGCGCGCGTGCGCACGTGCGCCGGGGGGAGGCCGTCGCGCGGCCCCCGTGCGCGCGTGCGCGCGTGCGGCCCTGCCCGCGTGGGGGCCGGGCGGGTGCGCGTGCGCCGGCGTGGGGGGCGCGTCGCGCGTGCGCGCGTGCGCGCGTCGCGCGTGGGGCGGGGCGCGCTTGGGGGGGGCGCGTGCGCGCGTGCGCCGTGCGCGCGGGCGCGCGTGCGCGCGTGCCCCGCGTGCCGCGTGCGCGCGGGCGCGCGTCGCGCTGCGCGCGTGCGCCGTGCGCGCTCGCGCGTCGCGCGTCGCCGTGCCCCGCGTGCGCGCGTCGCCGCGTTGGCGTGCCGTTTGGCCGTCGCGCGTGCGCGCGTGCGCACGTGCGCCCGGTGCGCGTCCGCGGGGTGGCGTGGGTCGCCGTGCGGCCCTGCGCGCATTGCGCGCTGCGCGTGCGCGCTGCGGCGTGCGGCCCTGCGCCGTGCGCGGGCGCATTGGCGCGCGCGGGCCCCCGCGTGCCCGCGCGTCCCCCGTGCGCACTGCCCCCCCATTTTCCCCCCCTCCCATTCCCCCCCCACTCCCCCCCCCTCCCCCCCCCTAAACCCCCCCCCCTCCCATTAACGCCCTCCCCTGCCCCCCCCCCCCTCCCCCCCCCCCCCCCCCCCCCCCCTACCCTCCCATCCCATTCCCCCCCTCCCTACCCTCCCCTCCACTACACACTACCACTACACACATACACACATACACACATACACACATAAAACATACACACATACACACATACACACATACAAACACATAAAACATACACACAACACACAACACACAACACACAAAAACACACAAACACACAACACAACACACAACACACAACACACAACACACAACACACAACACACAACACACAACACACAACACACAACACACAAACACACAAAACACAACACACAACACACAACACACAACACACAACACACAACACACAACACACAACACACAACACACAACACACAACACAAAAACAAAAACATACACACACATACACACATACACACATACACACATACACACATACAAACATACACACATACACACATACACACATACACACATACACACATAACAAACACACAAACACACAAACACACAACACACATACACACAAAACACAACACACAACACACAACACACATACACACAAAAAACATACACAAAACAACACACAACACACAACACACAACACACAACACACAACACACAACACACAACACACACACACACACACACACACACACACACACACACACACACACACACACACACACACACACACACACACACACACACACACACACACACACACACACAACACACACATACATACATAGTTGCACGCAGGTACGTAAAGAGATAACGCATTTTCAACAAAGATACATGTGTTTGCACAGAATTAATCACGAAATCCGAGTTCCATAAATCAGGGCCAGTTCAGTCAACGGAAGCACAGCGACAAGAGGCGCCAGTTTCTCGTCGAGTTCGACGGTGTCGTCCGGCAATCATTTCCGCGCGCCGTTGCGTTAACGCCGGCCGAGAAACGAAGGCGTGTCGCTTCTTCAAAGCGACCGCGATCAATTTGTTTTGTCGACACATTAATAGTTTCCGGAGGCACTAATTTCGCCGGCCATGGCCAGTGGACCGTGGCCGCCAGACACCAAGTCTGCCGACGAATCGTGCCGACCATTATGATTTCACTTCCTTCAACGTTCTGTACGCGCACCGGTTTGATGTTCAATTACGTTTAATCAAGTTCTGCCCTCGCCTGATATATTCGATGGTGTTAGAATATGTTTCATTACACCTTCTTTGTGGTTGTCATTGAATATTATTGCCGCTATTAGCAATTTTACACGACGCTCGCTTGATATCGCTTTCACGTTATTACCCGTTATAAAAATGCGTTCCCTGGATATGTAAAATTCTCCTAGAAATGAAACGTTTGACATGTTCAATGCAGTAGATGCCGCTGCAATTAATCTGCGCGACTATTTACAGCGATAATCGGTTTGTTTTCCCGGCTTTGCGGTGTTCCCACGATGTAGTAATGCACTTATTTATTGTGCGTAAAGCTAAAAGCACTTTCGTACCAGTTTTTGCTGCCACTTATAGTCGAGGGTTTTGACTGATGGCGTCGCGTCATGAGATAACGTCATCTCGCAATATTATCATATTTATTAGGTGTACAAAACATTATTTGAAGGAGGCAGAATGAAGGATTGCAGTGTAAGTGCATGATCCTGGCACGGGTTATCGCTTTGAGTACGAACTCACGAACAATCGATTTCCCCATTGTCCTTCGGTTCGTTTTGACGCGGTTGTGTAGGGATTATGATGGAGGAGACTTTAATCCAAACACACACAATACTAGTAGTTGTTTCTGAATAATCTATGACCTTACTAAAGAGTTCAACGGACACGAATTAAGTCTGTGTTGGACAGTTTCGATATTATCTGAAGGAATGAAGAGACGGTGGTATAGATCGACAATTTGTCAAGACCATCACCTACGCCAGTCAGGGTTGGATCGTCGAGTGGGTTTCTATTTTTTTTAAACAATTTTACGTGTAGAATTCCTTAAACAACTTCATGCATACATACGCACGCGCGTACATTCATACGGAGTCACATTTGCATATGCATACACACGCACGGATGCTTATACAATCCCCAACGAAGACACACGCGTGAAAGTACGCACGCACGCGCAGCGCCGCACGCACGCACACACACACACACACACACACACATATATATATATATACACACATAATAAAACACATACACACACTCTCACACGCATACGCATACGCACACGCGCACCCACGCACATGCACAGCCATGTGCGCGCGCGCAGCACACACACACACACACACACACACACACACACACACACACACACACATATATATATATATATACACACACAGACACACGCACGCGCACGCACGCGCACGCGCACGCGCACGCGCACGCGCACGCGCACGCGCACGCGCACGCGCACGCGCACGCGCACGCGCACGCGCACGCGCACGCGCACGCGCACGCGCACGCGCACGCGCACGCGCACATCGGTTTTTAAAAAGCTGAACATTTCTTAGACTACCTTACAAGTTACAATAGCATGACAACTTATGTGATCTAGTGGGTTTTAATATCGACTTAATATACATTATTAATGGCTATACTTCATGTATTTGATTTACATGAGTGCATATGAGTTCCTACTCCTATCCAAGGGCATTGGCTCGTCTTGTTTATCACTACATCGGTTCGCAATAACATCAAAGTGGTGTCTCTTATAGTGATGGATTAGCAGATCATCATACACTGAACTTATCGATCTATGTATATAAAAGTAGAGTCAAGACCGTGCACCAATGTATTACCTTCCGTCTGATATAATTATAATGTTCGTGAGGTCCTCGTATATTCCGATCTCTTAATTTAATACAAACTACGCTACACTATTTTGTTAATAAGATCTGCATTACGTTACGGATCTGACATGCAACAAACACGTGGATAATATTGTGAAAAAGGCTGGTAAACGCTTGTACATGTTATATCAGTTAAAACGTGCAGGGATTACACAGAAAGATCTGGTCAGTGTATATGTTAGTGTGGTGAGACCAGTTCTAGTATATGCATGTCCTGTATGGGACACTAACTTGCCCCAATATTTGTCTGACAATATTGAAGTTATACAAAAAGGGCACTAAAATGTATTCTTCCTGGATTGGGTTACGCGGAAATACTTAGACGTGTTAACCTGGATACGTTGAATGTAAGACGGGACAGCATTTGTCAAAAATATTTTGATAATATTAAAGTCAGCACACACATATTAAATTTTCTGCTGCCTGACAAAAGACATATCGAATATAATATTAGACAACAAAATGCGTACCCGTTACCAGTTACTAGAAGGAATAGATTCCGTAACTCCTTTATACCCTGGGCTTTATATAACTGTCAGTAAAAAGGCTATTAATACGGTATGATTTGCGGTATCAAATGTATTTCTATTGTATTTGTATGATGTTTTGATGAGTTAATTGTAACCTATTGTAATGTCAATCCAACTCAGTTGAGTTGCTAATAAAACATGTATTATTGTTATTATTATTACGTATATCTCCTAACAATCTAATAGATCGGAGTATACACATGTAACCATAATAATATGATCTCAGAGAGACCAATGCATGGACGATTAGATGAATACAATATCAACAACAATTAGAACATCCTTACCAATCGTGGAAATCCATCAATATTCTGCTTGATCGGGAAATATCAAATTGAATGTCTAATATAGCGTCATTGAATATAGATAGTCATTGTTCATATTTGATATTTGTTTTGCCACTAATAACAATAATTAATTTTCTTGAACAAACCCGTATGGGCAAAACATTTCGAATACCTCGGGGTCCATCTTTGATTTTTGTGTGTGAATAGTTTAAGCCCTACATTCTATCACCACGATAGTTACATTAACAGTTGTACTGGTTTCTGACTGCGAACCGAGTCAAATTTAAGATAGCCACTATTTCATATTTAACCTTTTTTAAACATTATCTGTTCTACTTAGTGACATTGTTCATGATATAAGGCGACCGGTAAATTGGATTTTTATATCAGAGTTGTAATGCTAGATTTTGGCAAAGCATTTGATCTTATTAATCGTCATTTATTACTAGAAAAGCTACAGTTGTATGGTTCCCCTGATATGTTGTAAGATAGATGGAACGTTTTCACTGGACAGAATTCAACGAGTAAAATATTAAATGAATATTCCCATTCTGGGGAGTATCACAAGGAATAGTGTCTGGACCTTAATGTTTTTTTTTACATAAACGTTTTAGAAAAGATTGTTCTATTGTATAAGTATGACAGTACATTATTTGAAGCATGCGACAGAAAGGGTGTATCTGTTTTACAAAAATCGCTTGATGTGCTGGCAGAACAGAATGGCTTGACAATTAATTCGGAAAAATCAAAAGAAATAATCATTAGTTTTGCATAAGATGGCAGATTTAGAAGCACTATCCCGAATATAAAGTACGCCATGCCAAACTTTTAGGTGTGATCATTTCTATGGATTCTATATGGAATAAATACGTTGAAATAATGTGGAAAAAACGGTAAACAATTGTTCTTATTATATCAGTTAAAACGTGCAAGAATTACACAGAAAGATCTGGTCGTTGGATACGTCAGTGTTGAGTAGGGATGCCCTGTATGGCACAAACGTGCAAGAATTACACAGAAAGATCTGGCCGTTGGATAGGTCAGTGTTGAGTAGGGATGCCCTGTATGGCACAAACGTGCAAGAATTACACAGAAAGATCTGGTCGTTGGATACGTCAGTGTTGAGTAGGGATGCCCTGTATGGCACAAACGTGCAAGAATTACACAGAAAGATCTGGTCGTTGGATAGGTCAGTGTTGAGTAGGGATGCCCTGTATGGCACAAACGTGCAAGAATTACACAGAAAGATCTGGTCGTTGGATACGTCAGTGTTGAGTAGGGATGCCCTGTATGGCACAAACGTGCAAGAATTACACAGAAAGATCTGGCCGTTGGATAGGTCAGTGTTGAGTAGGGATGCCCTGTATGGCACAAACGTGCAAGAATTACCAGAAAGATCTGGTCGTTGGATAGGTCAGTGTTGAGTAGGGATGCCCTGTATGGCACAAACGTGCAAGAATTACACAGAAAGATCTGGCCGTTGGATAGGTCAGTGTTGAGTAGGGATGCCCTGTATGGCACAAACGTGCAAGAATTACACAGAAAGATCTGGTCGTTGGATACGTCAGTGTTGAGTAGGGATGCCCTGTATGGCACAAACGTGCAAGAATTACACAGAAAGATCTGGTCGTTGGATAGGTCAGTGTTGAGTAGGGATGCCCTGTATGGCACAAACGTGCAAGAATTACACAGAAAGATCTGGTCGTTGGATACGTCAGTGTTGAGTAGGGATGCCCTGTATGGCACAAACGTGCAAGAATTACACAGAAAGATCTGGTCGTTGGATACGTCAGTGTTGAGTAGGGATGCCCTGTATGGCACAAACGTGCAAGAATTACACAGAAAGATCTGGTCGTTGGATAGGTCAGTGTTGAGTAGGGATGCCCTGTATGGCACAAACGTGCAAGAATTACACAGAAAGATCTGGTCGTTGGATAGGTCAGTGTTGAGTAGGGATGCCCTGTATGGCACAAACGTGCAAGAATTACGCAGAAAGATCTGGTCGTTGGATACGTCAGTGTTGAGTAGGGATGCCCTGTATGGCACAAACGTGCAAGAATTACACAGAAAGATCTGGTCGTTGGATAGGTCAGTGTTGAGTAGGGATGCCCTGTATGGCACAAACGTGCAAGAATTACACAGAAAGATCTGGTCGTTGGATACGTCAGTGTTGAGTAGGGATGCCCTGTATGGCACAAACGTGCAAGAATTACACAGAAAGATCTGGTCGTTGGATACGTCAGTGTTGAGTAGGGATGCCCTGTATGGCACAAACGTGCAAGAATTACACAGAAAGATCTGGTCGTTGGATACGTCAGTGTTGAGTAGGGATGCCCTGTATGGCACAAACGTGCAAGAATTACACAGAAAGATCTGGTCGTTGGATACGTCAGTGTTGAGTAGGGATGCCCTGCCCTGTATGGCACAAACGTGCAAGAATTACGCAGAAAGATCTGGTCGTTGGATACGTCAGTGTTGAGTAGGGATGCCCTGTATGGCACAAACGTGCAAGAATTACACAGAAAGATCTGGTCGTTGGATAGGTCAGTGTTGAGTAGGGATGCCCTGTATGGCACAAACGTGCAAGAATTACACAGAAAGATCTGGTCGTTGGATACGTCAGTGTTGAGTAGGGATGCCATGTATGGCACAAACGTGCAAGAATTACACAGAAAGATCTGGTCGTTGGATACGGGCAGTGTTGAGTAGGGATGCCCTGTATGGCACAAACGTGCAAGAATTACACAGAAAGATCTGGTCGTTGGATACGGGCAGTGTTGAGTAGGGATGCCATGTATGGCACAAACGTGCAAGAATTACACAGAAAGATCTGGTCGTTGGATACGGTCAGTGTTGAGTAGGGATGCCCTGTATGGCACAAACGTGCAAGAATTACACAGAAAGATCTGGTCGTTGGATACGTCAGTGTTGAGTAGGGATGCCCTGTATGGCACAAACGTGCAAGAATTACACAGAAAGATCTGGTCGTGGGATACGTAAGTGTTGAGTAGGGATGCCCTGCCCTGTATGGCCCACTAACTTACCATAATATTTATCTGATAATATCGAAATGATACAGAAAAGGCCATTAAAATATATTTTCCTGGATTGGGAAACGCTGAGATTCTCAAGTGTGTTAACCTGGTTGCGTTAAAAGCAAGACAGGACAGCCTTTGTCAACAATATTTTGATAAGATTAAAGTCGGTACACAGACTAAGTCATATGCTGTCTGACAAAATGCATATCAAATATGATATTAGACAGGGAATGTGTACCCGTTACCAGTAACCAGAACGAATAGATACTAGTCACTAATAGATAACGTAACACTTTTATACCATGGGGATTATACAACTGCCAGTAAACACGACAAGGCAATATAAAGTAGGATTAATACGGTTATCACATGTCAATATATTGATATTATTTTTTGTTTTGATCCATTAATTGTATTTTATTGTATAACGTGAATCCAACTAAGTTGGGCTGCTAATAAAACTTGTGTTATTTATTTAGTTATAGTCTCTCGCCTTTTTAATATACCACTAGGAACCAAAGATCATCTGTCTCGCAACAAATTGCTGATTCTAATACTATATAAGGTAATCGTTGGCAAGGGAGTTTTTTGCATGTGTAGAGCTGCACCCAAACTCTGGAATCATCCGAATACGTTAATAGTATCTTCATTATCTTAACATAATTAAGACTTGTTTATTTGAAATCGCATTCCCGTCCGGCACCCCTATCGGCCCATCGGCACCCCTATAATGATGGGTCTTTGTTCGTGATTCTTGTACGCATCAACTTTGATCTCAGAATCCGGAGGATATAATTTATAGGCGCTATAGAACGTTTAATTAATATTGCTATTATTATTACCAACGTATACGCGTGTGCGTGTGCTTGATGTAATGTACACCTGCGTATGCGAGTGTGTTCTGTGCATTTCTTCATGTGTGTATGTATTTGTCTGCATGTATATGTACACGTGTGCATACGTTCGTGAATAAATATAATATATGAATATATATATATATATATATATATATATATATATATATATATATATATATATATATATATATATATATATATATATATATATATATATATATATATATATATATATATATATATATAATATATATATATAATATATATATATATATATATATATATATATATATATATATATATATATATATATATATATATATATATATATATATATATATATATATATATATATATATATATATATATATATATATTCAAACAATACTCACATGACAAACAAAAATATCTTATATAAAATAATTGTACTAGTCGATAACAAATAACACCCAGAAATGTTCATGACGTCCGTACAAACAAAGTTTACATCCTATACATCCTGATTCAATGCTCATAGGAATTAATGATACATGATTAATACATTTTATCCTAGATACCGTTGTTTTCTATGCATACCCGTATTTATTTTAGTTT
>JAODUO010000042.1:242500-250000 GCA_025642075.2 Ridgeia piscesae
TGGTAAATATTGTTGGTAACATAAATATTAAAGATCACCCATATAAAACAACGTTATCGCAATGACAAACATATCTGATTAAACAACAAGGCAACAGTTCCAGTATTGCTTTTAAGTAACGTTATGTTCACATGAACGTAAAGCTAATTTTCATATGTCCACCACTCTAACAATTACACTCTTACGACATCATTTCGATTTGTGTTTAATATATATTTATCTACGTATTTAAAAATGAAATTACGGGCATGTTTCCCATGACGAGACGACGTCAATATATCACGGCTCTAGCGGACACGCTCGCGGCGAAGAACAAACACACACGGCGGTGCTCTCGCTAATTGGAGCAAGTTGCCTCTCGGCTAAGACACCCGGTACGACACCGATACGACGGCTCGCCGCCGAGTGACCACCGGCGCACGAGGTAACTTATCCTGCCGCCTGGTTCTGCGTATTACTCCTCATTTCCTCTCGGTCGGCTCCGTTACGTCCGGCTAATTGATTAGGTTTGGTCGTCGTATCGGATGTGACCTGGCTCTAGCGGGACAGCACGCGAGGCACAGAGTCCGTAAACCACCGAAAACCGATCTGCGACCACTGATTACATTCTCAGGTGCGCTGACGGTGGATTCCTACTTATCCGCGGTAATCTGCGTTGTTTTAACCACGGCACACGGAACCTGTGTACACCTGTAGATATATATCGGCATGCCATCAGCGAGCGGATGTGCTGTTTTCTAAAATATCTCCGTATTATAGAGTGATTATTTGTTTTGTTTGATTACTGTCTTGTTGTTGACGTGTTGTTTTTGTTTACACAACATTGAGTTGTCTACTACTTAGTGTATTGATTTGATTCGTGTCATCATGTGTTTTGTGTATATAGGCCTACACATACATTGGTTATATACATTTCATAATTTAAATAAGAAAATTAATTTCAACTTTGAAACAAATTGCATTCGCAAATAACACGGAATCTTGTTTTCAAATATCGATAACTCTGATGATGACATGAAATACAATCTCTAATTGCGCTTGCGTTTTCTAATCCAACGTATGATTGAATTAGAGATGTTTCGGATTACACGCATTTTCTTTTCTAATTCGTGTGGAACAAATCGACTTTGTCACAAGGTACGTTTTAAGCAGTTTCCTTCTGCGTATCGTTACTGGGCTGGCGATGATACGCAGGTGTATACTTTTATAACGGAATTGAAATGATCATCATTTGGCGATGATGTTGATGCAACGGAATTGAATAGACGTGTTTGACAATTCGATGGTTGTCATGATTATAAGATAACCGGTCCATATGATTATTTCGCGTAACGGAATTTATTAACGACAAAAATGAGGATAATTATCTGTCAATGTGATTGAAATAGCAAAATGAAAAACAGGATGATTATAATAATCTGATGATGCAATTTAATCAAAAGAAACGTCATTGGGGGGTTTGTGAAATCTATAGATGTCATCGCGTAGTTTATGATCTAATCTATAGATATTCTATGTACACACTCCGAAATGGAAATGTTTTGATAATGATTCAACGATATGTAAATTTGAAGCAACAAAACACAGCAAGCGGTCACAACGTTGTGCGTATACGATTAAAATGGAAACAATCGCTAATCTACTACGATATGAGATTTTGTGGTTGACCTATGTGTCTGAAAACTATATATTAATTTTTTTAACTCCGGAATTACAATCTTTAACTGCAGATAACATCGCATAAAACTTTTGTTTGCATAAATGACTGTCTATTATTGTTTAGATTTGTTATATGACTGACAAGGAACGTTATGTTTATTCATTTCACTGTATAGCACTCATGCATTTAATTGGGATACCTTGCGCAATGGAAACTATAATAAACGTATGTAGTTTTAACGCTTTCATAATTGATCATATGGCAGAACCGTTACATATATTGATTAACATGAGATAAATATCTTAAAACTCGTATAAGTACTATAGTGTTTTGCGTTCCTTTCATACCAACAATTTACGTTTAAGTGTTGTTAAATATAAACAATAACTGTTAAAAAGTAAACATGCAGACGTGTTTGTTTCCCTTTTCCACGTTTATTTCCCAAGCGATGTTGTTATATTTAAGTATGCTTACAGGTTAAAACTTTGTGTTAGTTTAAATCATACACACACACACACACACACACACACACACACACACACACACACACACACACACACACACACACACACACACACACACACACACACACACACACACACACACACACACACACACACACACACACACACACACACACACACACACACACACACACACACACACACACACACACACACACACACACACACACACACACACACACACACACACAACACACACAACACAAAACACACACACACACATACACACTACACACCAAACACACAAACAATACACCAATACTAATATATCAATATCAATCAATCATACCAAAATCAATATATAATATATATATATATTATATATAATAATATGTATATATATATATATATATATAATATATATATATATATATATATAATTAATTATTCAATATATCAAGTTATTATTACATTGGTTATTACTAGTGTGAATAAGGCTCCAGTTCACTGGAGAAACGGACTCAGAAAGGATGCCAACAATTCACGGCGTGTGAAAACACTTTTGACAATGAAAACAGTGACATTAAAGAAACGATAATTGTTAAACAAACGTTACTCACTTAATATTGCGATGCATGGGTTTGATGTTGTTTACAAATGAATGTATTTAAATGCGTTGCTATTATTGTTACATCAATACTAGGTTAATGGGATTTTAAAGTTTTAAAATATTTGTGCGAATTTTCTAAAATACTAACCCGTCATTAAAATATTATTATTGTCATATATTACACGTATGCTATGTGTTCTTCGCTAAATTCCGTAAACTTGACTTGAAATTTGTTATAATGCCGTATTAATTCATGCAACAACTTTCTCCGATTAACAAACCTATACCATTCCTGTTTAAATCAAGTGTCTTTAGGCTTCACAATTAACATATTCATGAACTAAAATCTGCTACGGTTTATCGTATTTTCTTACCAATAGTTTTTTCTTTAACTGCTACTGGATTGTCATTTGTTTTATATTATCATATATACAAGACTCGTCGTGTATATTTTATATCGATTTGTACGAATTGTGTGTAAATGGGAACGTGTAATATTGTTCAGAAACCACAATATTCGCAATGTAAGCGATGCGTGAGCCAAAGACGAACTATCAGCCCTGGACGGGAGTGTTCGTGACAGCGACGACGGCGGAGGGGCGAGGCCGGGTCCGCCGTCGGTATCGGATTGAGGCCGTTGCAAGCCGATCTTCCGTCAGCTCTTAGCCGGGCTGCCTGCCCGTCGGCCTGCACGGAACACCGACACCATAACCGCCGTCCGTCGGTAACGTAAACGGCCACTGTGTAGCAGCGGCCCTCGGGCGCAGGTGTCCGGTCACCGACCACCGCTCCACGACACTTCAGGTACCGTAAGCGACATTGAAGGAGCCGACAAGAGGAGCCACCGAGCGACCCCCGCCCGCGCACGCCGCGCCCTGACCAGTGTCCACTCCACACGCACTGCAGGTTTGCACGACACAAACAGAAGTGAAACAATTCACAGTGCATGGCTAAACCATTACGTTGTCTTTGGTGCGGTTTTTCGTCAAATGCGTGCTTTATGTAGTGTTTATATGCAAACCGTTTTGCAATTTTACGTCAGTTATTTCAATTTTAAAGTGACATTTTGCACTCATATTTAGTTCTCTCCCGTTGTAGATGTCAAGCCGCATGCCATGTGATTTAGTCAAACAGGTAAGGAAAATTGCCGATTTGCTTATATAAAATATTAACCTATAAATAAAAGTGGTACATCATTGTTTGTCGAGGACACACGCAAACGCAAGAATGGTTCCAACGACGACGGATCATCACACGGCGAATGAAAAAGGACAGGTAAACTAAAAACGTTTTTTCGGGAACATCGACCGATTTTGGCGGGATTTCGATGAGCGATTGCAGTTGCGAAGATGACACCGTGACAGCGGTTACGTCGCCGATGTCATCTCTCGAGGTCGATGTCACGCCGATGATAAATCTGTTTTGCGTCTACGTCGCACGTTTTGCGCGACACACGATGACGCGAGCCGCTCTGACGTTCACACCTTCGCTAACACTCAAGTCGCCGGCGACGTCTCTCGAACGACGCAAAAAGCGACGAGCGCTTACTCCGTCGTGATCTGACAGTCGGTCGGCGACACGGATAAGACGACGAAAGTGGACTTACCGTAGTAGGCGAGTGACCGGTCCGAGCCGTAGTACGGGTTGTGGACGTAGGGATTCGTCGCTCCTGTCCCGTGCAGCGCCCGGGGCAGGAGATCATGCGGAGCCGCCATCATTTGGGATCGGACGTCGGCGTTAGCCGGACACAGCAGCGCCGTGCGTGGTCAGACGGACGGACGGACGGACCGACGAGGCTAGAGGCGGCGGCGACGACAACGACGTAGGAGGCTCTGCCCGGCTGATACTCGCCGATTCTCCCTCACTGCGCGTCCTACAATGGCCCCGTACGACGCCAGAGCCACGTTTGAATGACAGCTGCCGCGAACGACGGGCGCTGAGCGCTCGTGACGTCATCTCGGCCAACCCAGGAGCCGCTGATCGGAGCTGCGGCGGTGGCGGCAGCGGTAAAGTAGCTACGCTATTATTATTGCCGTTGCAAGTTCTGCTTCCGTCGTTCGCTATAGAATGGTACATTTGTTAATTTTCTTGACGTAAACACACGGAAGAGATAATAAAGTATAGTGATTGATAAAGGCATGTCGGTATAGCGCATCTGAAGATAACGATTGTTAATTGCTGTACGGGTTGCCTGTTTCATCGCTCTTTGATTAATTAGTGGCTCAACGACTTGTCTGTTATCGATTTCGGAGAAAAAACAGTAGGATTAAAATGGTATGTCATGTTGTGCCACATAGCTAATAGTATAGCTATTATCGCTAACAACAATTTACACTGGACACTAAATTATAAATATGTCTAAACGTATCCATTGATGTATTTATTTGTTGTGTTGTTGACGTATTTATCCATAAAGAGATATATTGCATCTTAATAAACATTACTTAAATTATTTCGTTGTACTGTCATATTGGGTGTGGGATAAAATCCTATGGAAATCCGAATTCGTCATTATAACATTCAATCAATTAGACGTGTTGTCATGAAAAATATTTGGCATGCAAATGGACATTCCGATAATTTCGCCACTGTTTGTGTTACATCGTATTTCGCAAATTGGCCTTCCCTATGTAAACGTGCGAAGCCAACGTTCAAGTTACGCACCTAAGGGTTAATTGTGGTCTGCATTTATGATAACCCACAGCGTTTACGTCCATTTGGACACAGCAGGATGTAAACATTCAAATTGCTTGCGCACGGCGATATAAATTATAAAAAGAATGTTTGGTTTTATCTATTTTAGCGCGTTTGTTCTCGTATAAATATTCAGGATAATCTGCGTAGTTCAGCGCCACATATAGCACTACACATAACATAATCAGATGTAATATTAGTACTAAGATTAAAGATTACAGTAAATCATGTTTAGCCAAACTAAATGCTCTATAGTAAAAATACGTTTAACCGCAGTGAACAAGTATAGTGTCTTCTGGTCGATATATTCATGATATAATTTACGATGTCTGCATATGGGTCACTCAATAAATTATAACTTTATCAATGCAACGCAAAATGTAATACCGCTAACGAGAAAAGTGTTTACTAAACTGAAGCTTTGCCAGAAACTATATTGAATCGCTACAGAAACTATATTGAATCACTAACTATGATGGACATTCATGATAATATACCATCAACACATTAATTAAAAACTAAAATAACTTATGTATAACAAACTTTATATTTGTTTCTTTTTGGAAAGATGACATTACCCAAAACTGTATATCGTAGCATTGCTTACTTGATTTTCTCGGTTGTGTCGCTGTTATAGTATTAGATTATCGTAAAATAATTTATGCTTACGATATTTATTTATTATACTGCTGAGGAAAATATATAATTTCATATTACATTTTACAACATATAAAATTGGCATCGTTTTGGCGAAGTGTTGAAAGTATAGAAATTAAAGTTTATAAAATGTTACATGTGACAAATGTGCGACATGTGAAATGACAAGAAAATACACGTAACGTAAAATCATTTAAAAATCCGTTCTAGCAATTCTGAAGGAACCAATGAAGTTTTTCAGTTAAGTTCATATTTACGTTTAACTTTGGAATATTTATATTTCACTTTAATTCATGTGTTTTAAGCGATGATCTACAAAGTTCTATCAAACAAATTAATAGTCCGCGAGAGATCAAACATATTTATGGCAAGCGATTGTGAAAGTGTAAACTTGTCTGCGTTGCGTGCATGCGTGCACCAACATGCCTTATGTGTGCAAGACAAAACTCAAATGTGATTTAAGTTGAACGGTTTTTTTTCTGCAATGTGAAACTCAACTTGTTCGCTCGCCGACAGAGCCGCCCATCATTGCTCTGTCAGTTTTAAGTTAAAGCTTCACGATGATTTATATCCTGTCAGTTCAATGTGTAATTTGAGGGATGTTCATTTGAAAACTAATGGTTTGACATCTGTAGCGACGCAATCTGGCCGTACGTGGTTATTATATTAATTCGACTTCATCGGATGACCGCGGAGTTTATAATTTGGGTTTGTTACGATTATTTGACCGAGCGATAGGAACGGCGCCAACATACGACAGTTTCAGTTTAATTACGTAACGCAAATTAGCCCAAGCGGGCAGATGGTGGACATCACTTGGTATGTGCATACACGTGTCGTCTTCTGTAAGTGCAAACTTAAAACGGAACACGCCAACACGCCAACAGGGAGACACGCATGCATGCTAAGCACGCACGCAATGTTTACACGATTCGCACGCGGGTGTATTGGTGTATTAGTAAATGAGGAAAACGTTTACCCACGGAAGACATTTCTGAAACCATGGCTTTAAATTAATCAAGACAATATTCATTATTGGTATTGAATAGTGTTATTTATGTCAACGGCAAACCAATATGGTTTAGTATTGTAAGTAAGGATTTCGCAAGTTGTTTATTTCGAGATTTGCTTTCGATTTCACTGTGTCTCAGTGTTAGTTTGAATAGCATTATGAAGTTCGTCTAATGAGTAATTTGATAGGGAAAATGTAGCCTGATAACACTTAATAGAAACACGCGAAGGTTATGAAAACAATGTAACATAAATAAATGTTTAGGTGATGATATTTCCTGATATAAAATATCACGTCGAGCCATTATGTTTATTGCGTTAGTTTCCAAATGGTAGAACTAACAAAGACGAGTATGAATCTATATATATATATATATATATATATATATATATATATATATATA
>JAODUO010000042.1:255000-257500 GCA_025642075.2 Ridgeia piscesae
CATTCGTTGTTATAATACTACCAGTACCTGGGAGTGTATCTTATGTCGTTTACTATCTAATATGTGCCTACATATACACACAGCGGGTACATTACACCCTTTCTTACATTCGCATTACAATGACACTAACATTTTTCATTATAATGATAGTTTTCAAATATATGTTAAACTTGGACATCAACGTATGTAGTTACAGGCATAGTTTTGTGCTAAAGTGCATTATGTGGTTGAGCATTTGGGTAACCCCCAGGGTCCACCACACCCAGTTTATTGCAGATGCAATATTGTGCAATATGTAATGTTGTACTGTTAAGTTATTGGTAAATAAATATTTGTATAGCGCAGTACATATACAGTAATAAAAATATAAACTCTTTTAAATTAAGTTGACATAAGTGTTATAATAATATGTTAATTTATGTCCAGGTTTCGCAAATGACCAGACCTTCAAAAAGTTGCAGTGTTTGATTTACGACGCGTGCTATGTTCCTCAACTTTACAGTTTAAAAAAGTGACGCTGACAAATACCTGCGTTGTCTATTGATATATTCACTTCCGTTTAATTGTTCGATTTTACTACTCTGTATCACCAGGTTTATCATCTCCATCTTTACCGTCCGCTGTCTTTATCACATGCGATGTTAACTCAATTCGTTTGTTCTTCGGTCCGTTTGTATCTAAATGTGTATCGTGTAAATAGTTTATGTAGAGGTATGGCATGAAGAATGATGTTTTGATAATAATACTACGCATTCTTCTTTTCGAATTCCAGTAGATTTTTATATTTACTATTTATAAAGACACCGTTAATATAAATACATACCTCTAAATTATTTTTGTCTATGACAAGGTGTGTTTCCTTCAAACAATCAACGCCTTTATTCAATCCTTGAAGGATTCCTTCAAGGATTGAATAAAGGCGTTTAAATCCATATTTTGAAATCCATATTTTGGCAACATGAACTTACAACACTTCAGAAATCAAAATGGTATTATCTGGGTTCGATTGCTGTGTTCTCCAGAATATTCTGCACAATCCGTATTATTTAGTTTGTGTGCTTTATACTTGGAGTTATGTGAATGCATGTGTCAAACATGTTAATTTACAATTAAATTTAACTGTGCGCAGTCAGTTTATAAAATAATTTTACTTGTATTGTAATCTAGTTCTAATTTTAGTTATTTCCAGCACTCACCAACGTTCTATCAACGGACTAGTTTGTATATATTGTGGTTGCGATGTTACAATATTATAAAGGCTCAGTTAGATCTAGAGGTTTGCAAAATAATATTGCGCGGCCGCTGTGATTTTGTAAATGGGCCCTACTGTCTATGGACAGCGGACCTTTTGCCACGGCCTGGAATTAGTCAACTTGTGAAAAATTATTGTTCAATGTGTCGTGTGGTTAGAAGACACTCTTTGGCGTGCGGTGTTTAATAAAAACAAAACTGCAAAAAAAATGGCCATTTTGGCATATCAAAAATGGTCATTTCAGTTGTTAGTTTTGAACAATTTCGGTTGGTACAATTTTATCTTTCAGATTATTACATTTTAAATCTATATATATACCGTATTTATAATTTTAGAAATCTCATAAGACATTAACAGTTTAAGTGTTTTTAACAAGTGATTTCATATATAATCTCACACCACATCACAAGCGTGTGAGATGATGTCACAAATGTATGAGATGACACTTGATTGCATTTGCAGTGATGTGTTGGGAATCAACTAGAATCAAATGTAGCTCTAGGTTTTGACGAAGTAACCAAAACTATATAAAAACGCTATAAAACGTGTAAAAAGGATTGATGAATCTAGATCATGTTTTCATTTTCGCAAAATTATTTGGAAACACGAGAACCAAAAAAAAAAAACGAACGGAGAAAGCTAAACGTTGACCCAATTTTCTCAGGTTATGCGTGGGTTGCCAAAAAACCCGACATAATTAAAAAAACTTATCACCTCCGTATGTAGTGACGCGCAGAACATTAATAATGTATATTAAATAATATCGCGTAACACTCTAATGACTGACTGACACACATATTTCGGACAAGATGTGGCACTACGTACTACTTTGCAGTTTGTCATGCTATATACATAACGTTATACATTGTGAAAAACGGACGTCCGTATTTTGCAGTGTTATAACTGGATTAGTTAACATAATTAATTTTTTTTAATTAGACAACTGAAAACATGCAATGATTTACATGATTATTCGTTTATGCAACTTCTATCTATAATCACCATTTCATAAATAAAACAACATAATACATTTGCTTAACAAATCACAGTGATCTGGTTGACCTTTGGAGATACTATACAGAAAATAGGGGGACGCGAGCCGGGGAAGCCCTGGGAAGTCGTCAGGTTGCTTCACGGGGGACTCCACAAACACGGCAAACTAATTTACACTGACACATCACGTGCGAAACTAAACGTGTACGTATATGTAACCTTTCGTAATATACTTATTCGTAGGTTTTCGTACAT
>JAODUO010000042.1:265000-267500 GCA_025642075.2 Ridgeia piscesae
CAAACCGCGACGTACTGGATACGTCAATAAGACGTCTGTTGAAGACGATTCACAAGATGCATTGCTGACAAAGTGTGTATTGTTTTATACACGGACATTTAATAGTAATTGTGTATTAAACAAAGATTATTATAAATATAATTCAACCTTCACCTTTATGCATAATCATGACAGCATATTAACTGTATATATATATATATATATATATATATATATATATATATATATATATATATATAACGAACAATTTTAATAGGAATTTATTCTTCACTAATACAATGGAATTGCTTTTAAAAGAAATCGAATAGTTGAGATATCTTCAAACTTTGTAATTGAAATTTTTGGTATCGAATCAATCAATCAATCAATTCCTTTTGCATTAATAATAAATTGTAATAAACCCTTATTTTGATACCATCGAATCCAAAACTATTACTCCGTTCACCGGTATGTACAACATATTCAGTTTGAAATAACTTTTAAAATGTATTCAATTAAAATTATGAAACACAAATAAAAACAATTCACTGTAAATATATTTAAAATATGATCTCTAACTTCTTTTATTAAAACAAATGGAAGCCTTTGTTATGCAATAATGTGCACATGCTGAAAAATTAAGTACGATTACGTTTCATATAATTTTATGTCGGGGAAAGGGTATTTATAAAGATAAATGAATGTGTAGCATCTGAACCTACTTAACGATACACAGCATTGGATGTTTTGTTTTATCGTCAACACGATTGTCACATAATAACCCCACACAACACATCTTCAAATATTCTGAAGCGATTTATGATATATAACCATATTTGTGTCAATTATACACTTCATATAAACTGGTTGGCTAGATTGCACATTGTGTGCAATCTAGTATAACCCAGCAAAAGTCTTTTGCGGCCAGGTGGGATATTTACGCGATATGTTTATGAGATTCACCTATATGACACATATTAGCAACGAATTTAACTCACACAAGAAAGACGATGTAAATGGACTTAGATTATATCTATGTGAATGGTGTATATATAATTTTAAAGTGATGAAATAATAGGGAATGTAGTTAAATGTTATTCGTGAAATTAACATTTCTAAATGTATCCGTTTTATCAATGCACGTGGTCTGTAATTATCTCAATATAGGTGCCAGCGTATGGAGTAATGTTTAAAAGCTGATAATAATATTTTTCCTCAAAAGCTACATCACGCATGTGTTTCTCCCATGAAATCCTGAAATTACGAATTGTCACACGAGCCAGATAGTGACGGAATTTATATCAACTACGTCTATCTGCGGGCACCAAATGTACATGTGCGTACAAAATCCATAACTTACATGCATACAGGTACACAAGCATAATAAGCCTGTTTTATTTGCCCTCGCTCATCAATGAACCTTACATAACACATATGTAAATAAAAACAGCATATGCATGCATAATGAATATGAGAGAGACATGTACACTAACATCCACCGTTCAATAACGGAGATAATTGAACGCGACGTCGAATTACACCCCGAGCCCTGCCCTTGTCCATTCCATAATTCACTGTTTACGTCGTATTGCCGCATGAAAGGCTCGCGGCAAGATGGCGCTGAATCGAACGATGACGTAATAATGGCAGACGACGCCATATTGGGAATCTGTAAGCGTGCGCGAAAAACGAATGCTTTGGTTAAATTGCGCAACCAGTACGCACTCAATTTGTCGTCAAATTATCGACGTAGAAACTACCGTTAGCCTGCGGCTTGAGACGAGTGTAGCGTCAGAAAGATATAATTGAACGGCATTAATACAATTATAAGATGTTGCCTCGTTATTTAACGCATAATCAGATTCTGATTTGATTCGTCGCTCACCAAATTAGCCATGCCTTGAGGGCCTCGGAAATGGCTCAAATCAGACCGATAAAATACGGCCTGTGTTCACACAACAACGTAATATATATATATATATATATATATATATATATATATATATATATATATATATATATATATATATATATATATATAATCTTATAGAGGTCAGCTCAGAAAGAACGAGTAAGACTGCTAGGCAAAATAAAAAACAAATGAAGACTTTATAACTGCACCATCCGTAAACGAACATATACGTTAATACGATATATCAATTTTATATAAATGAATCTCTTTAATGAAGGATCTCCATTTCAACAATAATAAACACATAATTAAACCAGCTATGTTTTGTTTACTGGAGTGGCAAGATGTGTAATACTAATAATAAATTAAGAGCGATAAAACCTAAAATACCCTCCCTGTTCAAAACATTAAAAATAGATAATCGAGCGAAACATGTACGACTCAAAAACACGTCCAAAATACATAATTCAACGGCCGCTCCGTGGCATCTTTATCCTTAATTTAATCCGACAATCGGGTTATTTATCATTATGAAAGATTACACTTTTTTCCGATATTCTTCCTTAAACTACCTATATAAACATACTGCAATTGCGCCCATTTTGGTAT
>JAODUO010000042.1:272500-280000 GCA_025642075.2 Ridgeia piscesae
AACAGCCCGGCGACCAAAGAACGACGCGATCTGTACACAAATGACCGGCACGATTATTAATTACAAATACACATTCCAGTGTTTACAATTATCGATGGGCTCACGATTACGATTACTCGTCACAAATAGCCCATTCACACGGGAGCTTTTTTGTTTTTATAGTAAACAATTTACCTTGTCAAACAATGCCAAGTTTAAAAGTGTTACTATTTGACTTATATCTGTTATTCAGACGTCCAGCTACAACAAACCCCAAGACCGCGGGTCCAATCCACAATTTACAGTTTACGTCATTTTGCCGGATGAAACGCCCGCGGCAAGATGGCGCTGAATCGATCGATGACGTAACAGGCGGCAGACAACGCCATGTTGGGAATGTGTACGCGTGCGCGAAGAACGAATGCATTATTTCCATTGGTTACATAACGCAACAAATACGCATTCAACATGCGGTCGGATTCCTGGTGTCCATATAAAGAGAGTAAAATAGTATTTTGCTCAGGGCATATATGTGTCAAATACCATTTAAAAGGAAGTAGGCTGACGTTTTCTTTTTCCTGCTAGTGACAAAAACGCGTATGCCCAGCTTATGATTTCAGAACGGAGCGCTGTTCAATAGCTTGTGAGTATAACGCACTATTTTTAGAAATGAATGCACCATTTCTGATTAAATGGGTCGTTTACAACCTGTTTCACAGTCCATTACATTGATATAATGGCAGCGTCCTTGGCCGACATGTATGACCTCATAACGGATTATTAATATACAGGGATATTGTAACAATAGCCGAGTAACCTAGTAATGGTTTGGGGAAAAGGCGGTCACCGCCTGAATCTATTGAAAATGCGATCATCATCGTGCCATCTCCTCCGCCCCGTATAAATATGACAGCAGAACTAAATCTCGTTTCTGGAAAAGGATGGTAAAAGTAAAAAAGTGTTACACTGTTTCACTCGGTGTGTCCCGGAAATATATCGCACAGTGACGTCATGGCGCAACAAACTCTTAGCGTGTGGGAAAATCGACTCACAGGCTACAGGCGTATGAAATACTGAACATGTTTGAACATAAAATAGACCTACGAAGCATCCCGATGGGCTCACTAGATCGCATGCTAAAGACAGACAGACAGACAGACAGACAGACAGACAGACAGACAGACAGACAGACAGACAGACAGACAGACAGACAGACAGACAGACAGACAGACAGACAGACAGACAGACAGACAGACAGACAGACAGACAGACAGACAGACAGACAGACAGACAGACAGACAGACAGACAGACAGACAGACAGACAGACAGACAGGCAGCAGGCAGACAGGCAGACAGGCAGGCAGGCAGGCAGGCAGGCAGGCAGGCAGGCAGGCAGGCTGGCTGGCTGGCTGGCTGGCTGGCTGGCTGGCTGGCTGGCTGACTGACTGACGCGAGGCGGCTGAGCGAGAGACTGACTGACTGGACGGACTGACTGACGACACTGGACAGACGCGACGCGGCGAGCGACGAGGCGCAGCGGCAGAGGCTGACGCGCAGACGCAGCAGGCTGTGCAGGAGGATGCGAGACTGCTGAGCGACTGCGGCGGCGGAGCGAGCAGGCAGCAGCAGGCACGAGTGCAGGACAGGACAGCGCAGGCAGGCAGACGCAGACGCAGACGCAGACGCAGACGCAGACGCAGACGCATTAGAAGTTGTGCAAGTTGATGTCCTCTGTAGTATGCGGGGGCGGATTATGTAGCTCGCCACATTTGTAGGTACAAGGTCGTAAACACTCCTTGCTTTGCCTTTATACAACGGGGAACGACACGTGGTGTGTTAAGATTACCCAGCGTTCTTATTCTTCTTCCGTCGAGCACATCTTTGCGAGACGATGGACCCACCGATATGTCGTTCTGTCTCCCGTCCGTCTCCCTGTACGATCTCGTCTTCCAAACACTCGCTGATGACCTGCCCCCATCGTTGTCTTCCTCTCTTTCCCTCCACGTTGTCTTCTTTTCTCTATGAAATCATGTTTTTATGTAGCCAAAATTACTCACTTTAATCCCTTTATTCTATTCTGATTTTTAATTATTTCTGCTTTGAGTTTTGTGTTATCTATGAGACTCTGTGGACTTTTCTGTAACGTTTCATGTCAGACTTCTCGTGTCTTCTTTCTTCACTGTCCACGTTTCGCTCTCGTGTGTAGCAGTCCGAAAAACGCACGTTTTAACATTTTTATCTATGTTTATATCTCCTTGAGCATTCGCGCCGAGTAAGAGCCGCGAGATGTCCGCGGCATAGCGCCGATGGTATCCCACGCCACCGAATTCTGAACACAAACTTACTGGGCTTTATTCCCATAAAACGAAACAAGACGCAGTTTTGCGGGCTTATACACTTAACAGAGTTAACATTATCCTATAATTTACAACAACAATTAACAACGTCACATATATGATTTACTTCAAATTATTTTTCATTTTAAAAGTGGGATACTCATGGGAAATTTGCCGTACCCGACAGCTGACGTAATTGAGAGACAATTAGTGTTCGGTAGAATTCTTCTAATTTGTAGCCGTTATCCTAAATAACCAGATAGTAGAAGTTCTCTTTGCGCAGCCCACATTTTTCATATATCCATAATATAAACACACGTCACAGAGTGACTGGCAAAAGCAAATTCCAATATAGGTTTATATACATATAGTGACGCCACACAAAGACTAGTCCGGTTGAGTTCCATCGGTATGTCAAATTCACTTGTCGCCGCCGGGAGATTGATCGACACCCGTATTTAATTTCACCCGTTTACCTTGTTTATAGCTCAATTTACAATTATTCACGCCGTTGCGTCATAAGAGGAACAACCGCAATGAGAACAAATCACTCGAAGTGAAACGATGATTACATATCACTGGCGGTCTCGCTGAGTTCACAGGCACGGCCTCGGGGCGGCCATATTGTCGCAGTGGCTGTAACGACGCGACATATTGTCACAGTGGCTGTAACGACGCGACATCTTCACGGAACGACACCTGTCGCTGACATTAGGCCGAAGGTCTTATCTATCGGCGGTGATGCTGGCGGCAGCGTGCGGAATTGAATTTAAGAAAATATTACCTCACGTTTAAACAATTGTTTTGTAATTATGATATATTTACAGAGTATACAATTATTTACTACTGCAGTTAGTACGGGTAATTGGTGTAATGTCAGGTATTTGTTGTATTGTAATTATGTTTTACTAATAACAAATGACTGTGACAATTCAACATTATATTGCTATCATAACTACTCGTGCTGTGAGTTCATTAATCCTACTCGGTATCATTGTCATATATCGGTTTGTTGCGGTGGTTGTTTTGTGGGTGAATGAAGCTATCCACCTGTTGTGTATGTCACTGACTCAGCAAAGAAAGAAGGGAAATGCAAAGAGACAATCTATGGAATAAACGGTGGTAGAATATAACGACAATCTGTGGCAGACTGATTGGTTTAGAAGTGTGCATTATTGGGCATGCGTGTAATTAATCAACCGTATAGGAACATATTCAAAATGAGTCATGCAATTACAATTATTTGTATTTTTAATATACAACATCCATAGTACGCATAAAATCCAAGAAACATGTAGGAGAGTCATTATTTATGTGCTATTATCACGTTTTGGTATAGTAAATCTGTAATGATGTTTATTAAATTCTCGTCATGTTTTAACCTGCAGTGTTTCTGTTGGCGAATATTCAGTAATATTTATCCCTTAATCACGGGTCTGTGCATTTACCCTAACGCAGTGGCCGAACATTATTTTTACTTATAACAAGTTTCTGCGCGGATTCGGTACAGTTCTGCGGTATTTATTCGGAACACAACAACTAGGAACTATACATGCAGTGCGACGTACGAGTCTTGCAGTTCCGCTTAACAAATCTCCGCACTGAGCTCTGCCAACTGTGAGCGCGGCCCGCCCGAAGCGTCAACATCACTTAAATGTCTCTCCGTAATGCGGTCAGTTTCTCGTCTCATTTCCGACTAGACAGTCGCTGTAATATCCATTGCGACAATTTGGTGAACCGGTAATTTACGTCATTTATGGAAGTCCTAGTTATTTCGTTATGATGTAATAATCGAAAATAATAAACGGGAATTGGAGAAACAGCGTTCAATGTTTACATTAACCGGACTTCCTGTATACTAGGCCGTCCTTTTTATTTATTAAAGGAAGAACGTCTATTCCGTTTATACTTATAAGCAGGAACTTCGCGAAAATAGTGGGTTTTACAGTCCTAACGGCGTGGAAATTTGCAAGGTCGAAATCAGTAAATGCCAGTAATTAAGAGCGATTGTTTAGAAACTGAACGTTTTATATAAATTAAACTTTCATTTCCGTGTAGACATGTTCACATTGCAAATGCTGTTACGTGGTTTCTAATGGAATTTTGTGCGGAATACCTACAACACATTTACTGTAATAATTATTATAAAGAAGTTTAAAACGATATTAGTTTATTTATCCAATCCGTAGGTTTGCTCTAGACGTTTTAGATTACTTCCTGCATGGCAGACATATTCAATAAAACACAATTTCGTCGTCTACGGGAAACATTCGGCCATGCTACAATTTTAAACGTATCGTACATAAATATCCACCACTATCTATAGCCAGATGCACATTTATATAAGTGAGAGAACTGGATCAAATCACAGTGAAACATCTTAGAAAATATTCGAAACGGCAGCACAGGATTCGTGTGTTGGTTCTCTCGGTTGACAATCAAACACTCTAACCACTGCGCCACTGCTCTGCACTATATATATATATATATATATATATATATATATATATATATATATACAATATATATATATATATATATATATATATATATATATATATATATATATATATTTTGTATATATTATATAAATAAAAAAGCATTTAAATAAAAACCGTACGTGGAAGTGTTTCTTATATAGTTACATCACCTTCGAGGCGAAGACGTCATAACCGCTTGCGTAATACACAAATACATTTCCGGTTTCCGGCTTCCGGTCTCCTTGGGCATTCAAATTACCGATATATCATCAAACAAGCAAGACTGACGGGGACACGAATTTCACCAGTCTGGCGTGTTTCAAATTGCACCAATTCGAACGGTACCAAATTAAAATGTCTTCTAAAAATGCAAAATGGCGCAATGTACGTTTTTAAAGATAAAGCAATGACGAATAAAAGCATACATAAATGGCCTTCAATCTGACCATCAGATTCCCGCATGACCGACACTGACGAATGTCCGAGGCATCGCTACTGGTTGTGGTGCTACAACGCCGATAGACAGCGACTCATTTCTAGGCCGAGGTAAGTGTGTGTGTGTGTGTGTGTGTGTGTGTGTGTGTGTGTGTGTGTGTGTGTGTGTGTGTGTGTGTGTGTGTGTGTGTGTGTGTGTGTGTGTGTGTGTGTGTGCGTGCGTGCGTGCGTGCGTGCGTGCGTGCGTGTGCGTGCGTGCGTGCGTGCGTGCGTGCGTGCGTGCGTGCGTGCGTGCGTGCGTGCGTGCGTGCGTGCGTGCGTGCGTGCGTGCGTGCGCGCGTGTGTATGTGACTATGTGTGTCATTTTATTAACAATGTTTTATCTCTGCTATAAACATACCCATTTCAAAGGGCCTAAGTGTTCGTAACTACAAGACTTTTGTCACTTATGTAACCGTATCACTGCTGTTGATGATGACGAAGACAGTGATGACGATGATGTTGCCTTCGATGTTGTTGTCGTCATTGTTGTCGTTGTTGTTATTTACTCTCCCGTCATATATATTTTACATTTCGTGATAACCTACGTTTTGAATTATTGCTAATATTTAACAGTGTCTTTGTTTTACTCCACGGTAAAATATTCGTCGTCCTCGACACAATACCGCATTTGTCGTTAGCTCCACATAATTAGTGTTAGATGTTGCCAGCAGATAGGTTGTTGTTAGCTTCATATAATTAGTGTTAGATGTTGTTGGTTTATATGTCCACATCACACGGTACACACATTATTTCTTCTATGGAACACATTACATGGGTCACGGTTATAAAGAACAGGAGAGGAAAATAAACTACAAACCACGATTATAGTAGAAACTACAAGCACGTCCACCGTACAACTCTTCTGAATAAAAAAACCACGAAGATATAGCTACAGTAAAAATTAAATACGTGCTTTGTAAATATTCTAAATAATAGATTTGAATGACCAATCACCGGCACACAGCTTTTGAGAGGTACGACTGAGAGGTTGGTCAGTCGACGTGGCGACTGAATACATACACATTGAGCGATTTGTATACAATTTAAAGACGTTTTAAGTAACACTAGCATGGCTTAAAACCTCAGTTGCGAAAGACACACTTGTAAACGTTTTCCGTTCTAGTCTGATGGCTACCCGCGGGGGGCCGTTATAACAGTTGGCACGTAAAAGCTACCTGAAAGACTTTAAAGAGTTTGCACCGTAAATATCGGTTGCACCTCTAACCGCGACGCCATCAAATGTCGCATAAACGTCGCGGTTTCACGTTTAGGATGTCATGTGCCAATCACGGGCCACACTGACAATGTCCGCGCGCGTTTTCATCTCCAGTTGTCACGATTTAGATAAACGGGACATATTAGAAGCATTCGTCGTCTCCGTGCCTGCGCTCACGTCTCATCGCCTTTCGCCGCAGATTACGTCAAGATAATATCGACAGCCCTGTGGCGTGCGAGGGCTGGCGGTGCCAGGCACAGGCCGTGTAGGGCGAGGCCGTGGGTTGGTATCACACTGCGGCACGTCCCCGCCACAGAGCACAACAGTCGTATATAGTAGGCTTATTGAAAACTAACCTAAACGTTTGTAAAGTGATCTTTTTATGGTAGATGTCGTTAACCATGCGTCAGTACGTGTGTGTGTGTGCGCGCGCCGCCCGCGTTTTTGTGTTTGCGCGTGCGCGTGCGTACGTGCATATGGAGAGAGAGAGAGAGAGAGAGAGAGAGAGAGAGAGAGAGAGAGAGAGAGAGAGAGAGAGAGAGAGAGAGAGAGAGAGAGAGAGAGAGAGAGAGGGAGAGAGTGGTGTGCGTGTGTGTGGTGGTGGTGTGTGTGTGTGCGTGCGTGCGTGCGTGCGTGCGTGCGTGCGTGCGTGCGTGCGTGCGTGCGTGCGTGCGTGAGGAATTGCGAATAGTGTTCCCTTTCCGTGTAGAAACGAAAGTAACACAGCGTCCATTAGCTCCACTGACCACCCCATTATAATTAACATTTATATTTACAAACTTGTTTATATATATATATATATATATATATATATATATATATATATATTAAACATGCGGTATTGTTCTGTCGTACGCGACCAGTATACGTATTTGGCACCGTTTATATTTGTATTATCAGTTAAAAGTGTTTTGAAAAGAAATCCTAAGTGATAAGCTCTGTGATAATAATAAAGTAGCATCAGTTTACGAGGTGACAATCTCCACTATTGTTTAAGTCCCCTGAGCCTTG
>JAODUO010000042.1:287500-295000 GCA_025642075.2 Ridgeia piscesae
TCAGAAGCGCAGCAAACAAAATTTGGTGCATGAAACCGCGGATAATGTATGGTGGAAAAATATGTTTTGACGTTTTACGAAAGGTGGCTATACTTTCAGAAGATTTAATTGTAAAAGGGAGTTGACTCTAGATTGTTGGCGCTGCTACAGAAAACAGCACGTTTGACTATATTGAGCCTAGTATTAGGAAAACAAGTTGTTTTGAAACGGATGATCTATCCTAGGGATACCACGGAAATGTAACAGATTAACTATAAGTCCACACGTCACACCGAAGTGGAAAAAGCACGTAACGCTACGGCCCACACGGTTCTCAGACAGGAACTTACGACGTTGTCGTTCTCATCCTGATTCTCTGACGTCACAGTTGGCCGGTAGTTCCGTTACTCGATTCCAACTTTATTTAGCTTCCTTTTCTTGCACTACTTTCAATGTTCAGTACAATCTTTTAACCTTGTTCTCCATTCTTTCCCTAGTGTTCCAGGTCTCTCTTCGCGCAGTCCATCGAATTATCGGTCTTTCTGACGGCACAATGGTATTACTGAATACCGAGCTTGCATGTGTAACTACTTGAGTCAGCAACAGCAAACACATCTCAGGAAGTTTAGAATGTTTGCGAATCTCAAGAGGATGCAATTGGAAGTTTTTGGAGACCACCAAAGCAGGTAGTTTGTCGCTCTCAAAGGAGGGTGAAACTGGTTATTTTTAAGAGCATCGAGGTTATTATTTTGGCGAGCCTCTGGGCAGTATAATTATTGGAGATTTTGGACAAACCAAACTACATTTTTGGGGATACGCCCTTGATATACCACATGTGTAATATCGAAGCTGTTGACATAATCCTCTCAACAGCCAATACACTCTTTGACACAATCTCCGACGACCAATGCGCTGTCGCGCTTAATTTTTCCGGTCGTTAAAAACGTTCCGGTTGACATTTTGCGCAAGCGCAATAAATGTAAAATCATCAATGTCCAGCGAAACAACAAAGCATTTTCGGTATAAATGCCACGAGCTGTTCGTTAACTTTCCTGTGATGATTACTGTGAAGAGTTTCTTAAAATGTCGTTCAATGCAATAAAATATTACTTTTTTTTTATAAATCACTGTCACGGATTATGGCGCATTAGAGTCACGTGATTTACGCTTGCTATCAAAATATGTCTCAAAACTTGTTTGCCTCGTGTTAATATGCGACAAATAACTTTGCTGAGAGGTTATATACATCCTAACGAACAACCCGCAATATTTATACCATAAATGCTTTGTCTTTTCGCGCATGCGCAGAAACGTCAACCGGAACGTTTCTAACGACGGAAAAATTGTAAACGCTACAGCGCCCTTGGACACAATCCCCGACGACCAATGCGCTCTTTGATACAATCCCTAGCGACTAATGCGATTTTGGACACAATCCCAGACGACCAATGCGCCTTTGACACAATCCACGGTGAACAATACGCTCTTGGACACAATCTCTGACGACCAATATGCTCTTTGACACTATCCCCGAATTCCAATATAATCTTTGACAAGATCCCCGACTACCAATGCACTGTATATGACACTGTCCCCGACGTCCAATACGCTCTTTGACACAGTCCACATCAGCCAGTGTGGTCTTTGACACGGTCTCCATCAGCCAATACGGCCGTTGACATGGTCCCCGGCGGTCACTGCCTCGTTGACACGGTCCCGGCTCCCGACACGCCCGGCCTGTCGTATCGGGTCTCTCGGCGGGCTCGAGGTTCCGTCAGCGAGTGACAGCCGCCGTCGGTGTCTGGCCGTCTCAGGCCCGACGTCAGACCGCGGCCGGATACAGACAGCCGGCACCTGGTAGCAGCCGTTACCGCCTCCTCCCCTCCCCTCCGCTCCCTGGCGGAACCCACCGTCCCGTGTCCTCGTGCCCCTTCCCGCCGGTTAAGACGTTCCGCGGTTGATGAGGGAGTCGGGGGCCTAAAAAGACCACGCCGTCGCTGGGACAGATGATATCAAGCGTCGGATGAGACGAACGGCGGGTGATGATAATTGCCGGGTGTCTTGTCAGTTGAGATGTAATTGAAGTACTTATGTAAGATCGTGAGCGATCTCACCACGGACTCATGCGACCGCCAACCCGATACGCCGCATGCAGCGAATGACATGTGTTCGTTTTATTAAAGCTTTAATCGCAGGTGATTGGGTCGAACAAAATAGTATTAAGAAATGGACCAACGCAGTATGCGTGCGTGCGTGCGTGCGTGTGTGCATGTCGCGCGCATGTGCGTGTGTGTAGTATAATTATATATGTGACTCAATATATTGTCTCAGTAAACTGAACGTAAATATGACAATTTAACGTCGTAAATATTACGCAGTATTACTTTCATTAATATAACTAAAAGTAAAAAGAGGTTAAACCGTGGCCAGTACGCCAAGATTGGTCGTTTTATTTCAGTTGTGTTTGTGTTGTAGATGTTGCTTTAAGATTATCCGTGTACCGTACTCGATTTGAAACAAACATCAAATCAATAAGCAAGCAGTCGTTTACATGATACTGGAGTAATAATTCATAACATTGTCTGGATATGATAATACCGTGGCGACAGCTTTAGACCGTGTAGACGTTTAACGTGTCAAGTCACGTGGATTGAGATTATTTAGTGACGAAACATTGACGTCATCGCAGGAACGTCGCATCGTAGCAACTTGACGATTTTCTTTCGTCTTCTTGATCCGTTATTTACACGTTTTGATCATACGAATTCTGTGTGCCGACATTTCAACATTTACGTGTTTGAATTCCACCACAGTTTATTACCCAATTGTGGAGAAACGTTATGCTGTCATTACTGATTACTGACTTTAATGTCAGCGCGATTTAGACATATTATATACAATGCCACGTGGTGTCGCTAAAAACTAACTGGCATCACAATGTCCACTGCGTGTCTGAGTAATGTGCAATTTGGCGTGTGATGGAAATCCATCCATTTATCGTTTTAAAATGCTACGTATAAGTATTCATCAAAACCTAACGACGACATTTACTCTGAACTTTCATCCATCAAACTACAACTGACATTCAAAACACTCTTGTTATTAAAGAGATTACATCGGACCTGTCGGTGTCAGTCGCATTTTCTCGTTTAAGAGAGTTGGCGGTCTGACATTTGGTGGCACGCAGGAGTAACAAGCGATGGCCTATCGCAGTACGGAATTCTGTCATGTTATGAACATAAATCATAACAGTCTACGCCAATTTCTCCAACACCACCATCACCTGTTTCAGCTAATTTGACGATACATACTGCATTGCCGGTGTAAGATTGACGAGGGTGCTAAATGGACCTCCTTGTGAACAAATCAAACGCTTATAATGTGTTTAGTGGTGTAAGGAGCATGTATAGGCATGGTTCGGTGAAGTATATAAATATGTGCGGTTGTCTGATGTCTATAGACAAGATGTGATACTCGGAGTCGTTGAGTGAAAGTTGGTAACCGTAAAAGGATCTCGCAATGGTCTTTATTCATTGCATCCATATTACACCGTTATAGCAAATGGCCCCCCACCCGTTCATGTAGGGGAGAGCGGAGTTAGTTGTAACAAAAACAACACATTTCAAGATTGCGGATGGGTTTCTGAACCGATGGAAACTTTTGTTATCCCAAAGGGTCCCCAAATATCTCCCGCAGATAATTAAAGCATACTTAATTGTCCGGCCTACTACATATATATACCAAGGGTGAAATGACGGGGGAAATATTCGACTTTTTGTAGAAAGCTATGAGCTTCATCAAGTTACAATGACTACGCGTCTTCTTCATTTCTACGAATAATTTTTTAAAAATGTGAAAGAATCATTTATTCCCCATAACACAACGATATTTTACAGTTGGTGGAGTTTATGAGGAGCGACAACCAAACAGGGTCACTGTCACGTGATCAATTATGCCACCCTGCAAAGTTTATACAATATCTATCGTCAGGTATACCTAAAATACACCTTCAGAAACAAGAAAGCTTGTTGTCTCCCTGTAAATACGTAAAGTACGACAGGGAACTATTGACTGGTGCAACAGCTTAAAATGAAGGTCAAACAAGGTCATCATGAAACGATGAATGTTCAAACTGCGTCACCCCTTCAAACGTATGTATATCACGCCCTGCTTCTAGAGTGGTGTATATACGTGTATGACGGGAAGGGAAACAAAGTTGCCATCAAGTTCCTATTTATAGCAGACCAACTCAATATTGAAAAGACCTATTACATTTTATATCTGCAATTGTTTTTATTTATCTATGCTGGATCAACCACTCGTATGGTAAGGAAAAACGTGGATGCCATCATCGATTTTGCATTTTAAAGGTCACCCAGGAAAGCGAACACCGTCGGCATGTACTGACAGTGTATATGTGTACGTACGCGGGGGCGTGCGTGTGTGTATGTTTATGTTTACTTGCGTGCGTGTGCATGTGCAAAATTATATTCAAACCTTGCTCGTGTAATTCAACTATAATCATTTCAGTATATAAGAAAATACGACTGTTAACATTATTTTGACAGTTTTGGTTTTTAGAATAACATGGATTAAAGGGGGGGCTGAAACATTTGAACAACCATTGCCCAAACATGAGAACATACCAAATACCGGACATGTGACCGTGATTTGATGAGCCGTAGTAATGGTGAATTAAAACATTCACACTTTGAGATGTTTGTGCTGGTCGCCGTCGTTAATTTCGGACTGTATTAAGTTTGACTCGGTCTTATTTAATATACGCAAATTCGCACTTTTTTCTCCAAATAACTTCATTAATAGACATGTATGTGCAAAAACAAGACAATGTACCCTATATATATATATATATATATATATATATATATATATATATATATATATATATATATATATATATATCATACTATACATATATACATATATACATATATACATATATACATATATATATATATATATATATATATATATATATATATATATATATATATATATATATATATATATATATATATATATATATATATATATATATATATATATAGCACATATACACATATATGCCCCACCATCCCAAAATGAGACGCTTCTCGAAAATAATGCAGATTCAGACGGAAATAATGATACCTCAATTTTCTTTATATTCACATTATTTCCAGAGATACACCTATTTGAATGTCGAAAATGCAAAATGTACTAATTTAAAAAAAAAACGGCTTTAAAGTTTTCACTCCTTTATTTGTGAAGATTTCTTGCAGACACGTTTTGCTCCAGATGGACCAGTTTAAATACATAATAATTATGATAGTGTATATCTATGCTTGAAGCCTACAACCCATATTTAAAATTTAGAATGGACAGCACCAATACAACACTTTATAGGCAGGCATGATCATCACATCGAGTCTGAGACGATAGTGACAGGTCAGATGCAAACATAGGAAGTGACAGCAGTCGGCGTATTTAGAAGTTTTACGCAGTGCGTTTTCATAAGGCAATCAAACCAGTCAATACATTACATAATACATTATTATTAAGTAAATCATTATATTATATTTACACACTGCATTTTTAGTGGTGAAGGAAATTAGGTACCATTGCCGGATTTTAGCGTAGTGGTAGACGGTAAAACTAAACTGCCAAAAAATACCTCATCACAGTCATGCATGAAACAATAGATTGCCACATCTCTAAGACTCGTATCGCTAGGCTACAGCGAGCAGTTTCATTTAGAATATAAAAGACAATGTTCTCATTGCTTACATTCATGTCATAATACTGAAATCGTTCGTTTTAATAGTGAATTATCAAGGGAAAATGCGCGTAAACAAAAGACCGGAAGTTGATCTGACAGCTGGCCAACCAGAGAGCTGATTTCTGGTCACGAGGTGACGCTTAGCCTTCACGAAAGCCCCATTAACATGCACATTTATGGAACGTCTTTAATGAAAATACTGTCAGTGTTTAGAATAGAAATCCAGCTTTCCGCTGGTACAAAACATAGCGCCATCGGAGACAATGTACTTGGATTATTCTTGAAGAGAAAGTGGGTAATGTTTCGTGTCTAAAACTATCACTTACACTCATTAAATAACGTTTGATAGGTGTCAAAACACACCCAGATAAACACATTTAAACATTAATCATGACATTTAGACAACTTACATATGTTAGATCATACTATTTGGGAATGATTGCCGCTGGAAAGTCATTTTCGAAAAAAACATCAGTGCCGTAATGTTTTGGCTCGTATATCGTTATAAGCTCCATCGAGAAGCGTCTCGTTTTGGTATGGCGGGTCACACACATGTACACGTATACACATGTACACGTATACACATGTACGTATACACATGTACACGTATACACATATACACATATATACACATATGCACATATGCACACATGCACACATGCACACATGCACACATGCACACATGCACACATGCACACACGCACACATGCACACATACACACTATATATATATATATATATATATATATATATATATATATATATATATATATATATGATATATATATATATATATGTATATGTATGTATGTATGTATATATATATATATATATATATATATATATATATATGTGTGTGTGTGTGTGTATATGTGTGTGTGCGTTGCATGTGCGTGTAGACTTACGTGTGACATTGCATGTGCTGTGCGTGAATAGCATGTCGTGTGCGTGTAGTGTATGTGTGTGTGTGTGTGTTGTGTGTGTGTGTGTATGTGTGTGTGTGTGTGTGTGTGTGTGTGTGTGGGGTAGTGTGAGTGTGTGTGTGTGTAGGTGTGTGTGTGTGTGTGTGTGTGTGTGTGTGTGTGTGTGTGTGTGTGTGTGTGTGAGTGTGTGTGTGTGTGTGTATGTGTGTGTGTGAGTGTGTGTGTCTGTGTTTGTGTGTGTGTGTGTGTGTGTGTGTGTGTGTGTGTGTGTGTGTGTGTGTGTGTGTGTGTGTGTGTGTGTGTTGTGTGTGTGTGTGTGTGTGTGTGTGTGTGTGTGTGTGTGTGTGTGTGTGTGTGTGGGGTTGTGTGTGTGTGAGTGTGTGTGTGTATGTGTGTGTTTGTGTGTGTGTAAATATATACATACATAGTGTGCGAAATAAAAAAGTGAAATTAAAACGATATATAATCATCGATTCATTTTAAACGGCACGTTGCCGTACATGCGGATTCGGGAATTCCCGTGAAATTCCTAACCGATTCCTGTGCGGCTACGTTCCCATTCACAACACCGGGCAATTCAGTTCACTGAAGTCGCATGACAAACTTATTCGAAGTGGTTCTACATACGGGTTACTTTGTTTATTTGAGTTAGGTTAGAAATAAGTATCGTTTCGACTACGGAGCGTGTAGGAAGGCGCGCGTCATTACTTCATGAATATTAATGAGGACTGAGTAATCTCGCATTTGATTTCTGTTACTATGGGTCGGTGTAATTTAATTTAAGTTTTTATTAACTCGAACACACATGATTTGTTGATA
>JAODUO010000042.1:300000-360000 GCA_025642075.2 Ridgeia piscesae
AAGCAGGAAAATTGTGCATTCTTCCCACACGGCTGTTCATAATCAGCGGGTTGGAAACAGGGCCATCGACTAAAGATTTACCACGCAGATCATTGTGGACTGTTGTCCAACGACACAGCAGAATTAAGAAAACTACGGATAAACTTACAGCAAGAACACAGCGGTAAAACGAAACCAAAACTGTTAAAGAATAGCGACCTGCCAATTAACACCAGCAACAGAGATCATGCGACGACCAGAATAGTCCAGGGAAGCAAGACGCATGGTATACCGACATCCATTTTAAAGTCAGCGTAGGTCAGACTAAAACAGAATTGAAACTGAAAGGAGATGAAGTCATCAAAAGAAAACACGAAGACTGAGCCGTGGAAAAGGAAACGAAAATACGGGACTAGGGACGTGACTAAGTGGACTGCCGACAGATGGCAGTAGCGCTCTCTGGTGTAAGTCCCACGCGTCACCGACAGGGAAAGAGGATTTAGAGGTGTTGATTTTGTTGCAGTTGTTATTATTACTATAATAATAATTACTATTACTATCATCAGACAGACAGACAGACAGACAGACAGACAGACAGACAGACAGACAGACAGACAGACAGACAGACAGACAGACAGACAGACAGACAGACAGACAGACAGACAGACAGACAGACAGACAGACAGACAGACAGACAGACAGACAGACAGACAGACAGACAGACAGACAGACAGACAGACAGACAGACAGACAGACAGACAGACAGACAGACAGACAGACAGACAGACAGACAGACAGACAGACAGACAGACAGACAGACAGACAGACAGACAGACAGACAGACAGACAGACAGACAGACAGACAGACAGACAGACAGACAGACAGACAGACAGACAGACAGACAGACAGACAGACAGACAAACTTGACAGGTAAGTTGCTGCTCAACCACCGCTTCAAACGCAACCATCCGCATCCGCTGAACCATCTCTCGTCTGTAGACCGACAACGGCGCCATCTACCGGGCGCGTCGCTCACCACAAGACGTCACGACGTCGTCGCTATTAGATGTCCGGCGATCAAACGACTCGGCTCCGTCCCCCGGCCCGGAGCCGTCCCCGGCCGCCAAGTCGACCATTGTCCCTGCCACAATGACCCGCCTGACGGTGGAACGAGGCCCATCCATCACTCGGGCCTCGCAGCGATCGGCGCGCGCACTTCATTATTGACTTAATAGTGTCTGCGCTGATACGTGATTGATTACCGCAAAACAAATATTGCGGCGCGGGCGTATGGCAGGTCGTTTGCGCGACAGCGTCATAGGGCACCGCCACCTACCGGTCCCGCCGGACGGCACAATGGCGGTGGGCGGGCGCGCAGACTCGCCGACAAACGCACGTTAGTCGGGGGTCGGCCACCCCGCTGGCAGCGACGCCCAGAAGTCGGGGCATGCGGAGACGACAAACTTGTAAATTGTATGCGCGAGCGTCGAAATTGTTCCGTCGTCCCAACGTCTAATTAGCCCCGTGCGATGCGTGCGCTGCGCCGTGATTAGGTGGCGGCGAGACGGGACGAGAGTGCGACGGAGACACGGCGAACGAGCTCGTGGGACACGCCGCTCGACAACGACACGTTAATGTTGACACGTCAGTAATATAGTACTATACTACTCGTGTCGACGCGACCCAACGGAATAAATCAGTGGAGCGTACGTATGCGTTGTTGGGGTGCAAACGTCGTTCCGAGTTTGTAGAATACATCATGTCGTGGGAGTACTTTGCCCTTCTCCTAACGCTAGATGAACAACACTAACAGTTGCATATACACGAAACGTGTTAATAACACAATAGTTTCTTGCGAGGTTTATGTATAAACTCACGTGCGGGTCTTCCCCTTCAACGAAATCATTCCACTTTACACCCCCCTTGTCAGCCCATTTCACTGTGCAATACACCATTATTTTAGTGTTTTTTAGGGGGCGCAACAATTCTTTAAATTATTCGCCGCCGACAATTGGAACCTCCAAAATTCAAACGTGTCTCATCGCTGTACAAAGTAGACCTATCTACCCTTTATACGTTCGAATGTAATATTATTAAAAAAAATCAGACAACTCCATTTGCATTTACTGTATTGGGTGTAAATATTATGTTCGAGCGATCTTACATGTTGTGTTGCCCGGAATCAACGTCTCACGTCTACGGTGTGCGTCAATTATTAGCAGGACGCTCACTTTATTAGTTGCAATTTGTCCCACTTGCGGTTCAAAGAGCAAGTTCCGGAACTTGTCGTTCGTCCCGCTTGCCTCCGAAATACTAACAACTGCTGGTATTAACATTTTGATATTTAATTGCCGGCACAACATTAAACATATGCATACAGTTGCAGGCTTAGAAATGCGACTTTTTTGGAGCGGCGCTATCCCTTCAATGTATCTAATCGAGTGTTAAATATTAACTATATACTTTACTCCATTTTGATGTTTACACCATTGTCATCGGTGTTCATTTACTGTACTTTGCTTGTAAACATCATGGCGGGTTTTCCTTTCCCCAAATCAGCGTGGCAAAGTTAGTCATTCGTTACGATTCTAATTATGCATGACACGTCCTTGGTTCAAGCGGAGAGACTGACACAAACGTGTGTCCACGCACGCTCGTCGAACTCTTGGACACCGAGGTGTCGGCCATGTACACGTCGCCGCCGTTGACCGCGGACCCAGCGGCCCGAGCTCTCGGGCAGGCGACGGCGAAACGAACGCTGCGACACCCGCGCCAGGGCTCGGCGCTTTAATTGCCCATAATGTCGTCAGTTTATCTCATTTAATGTCGGGCGTAATAGTCGCAGACAAATGACAGGTTCCTCCTTGCCGACTCCCCCAGCCAATTTGTCGCCGGCCCCGCAACGATTCATTACGCGCGGCGGTTGCATGCAGGTGACAACGACGATGTTTTTGACGCGGGCGACGCCATTAAAACGCCACGTTATCGTAACAGCCATAGCAGCAGGTGTCGTCCCTTCCACGCCACCCACCGCATAACCGGCGGTCAAGCGGGTTCACGACGTCCACTCTTGGACGCTCGGTCTGTGACCGTCTGTGACCACAGAGATTGGCGTGAGATCGTCGTGGGTCCATTGCGATGACCACATAGTTCTCACAAAGGCCACGAGGTGGAAACACTAGTCGGATCATTGTGACGTAAACGATAGTGGTTGATTAGTCAGTCATTACTAAGGATAATCTAGAGTGATGTGTTTAACCCGCTGCGTCATGAATACGGATGGTTCACACAAACCCACAGTTACATTGATGTACACTGCGAGACACTGAATGTTGGTGTTTAGATAAATTACATTGTAACTGCATCTCCTCCGGGATGACGAGGGCACTCGCCTCTTTCTGTGTTCACAGCACTACTGGGCTTTAGTCTACCAGTTGGCGGAAAATACAGGTCATCGTAATTTTGACTTATTTACTTGTTTTTATTTATATGCTATGCTTTTCGAAATAGCTTTTCTCCTACGTGAGATAATTGTTTGATGAACCATTCCCTCCACCAGGTGGCACCACTGTGTGGCGAGTTTTAAAGATTAATATAAAGGCCTATTTTCATTTTAATTCACACAAACACATAAATTTATAATTAATCTCTCACACAAACGCATGCACTACACACACTCACAACAACACACACACACACACACACACACACACACACACACATATAAATACAACACAAATAATATATACGTCGTCTCACGCACACACACACACACACACACGCGTGCGTCGTCGTTGCGTTGCGTGCGTCTTGCATCACGTCGTCGTTGCCTCGTCGTCGTCACGCTCCGTTGCTGTCGTGTGCGTGTGCGTGTGCTGTGCGTGTGCGTGTGATGTGCTGTGCTGTGCTGTGGTGTGCTGTGCGTGTGTATGTGTTTAGTGTGCGTATCGTGTTTGTGTGTGGTGTAGTATATGGTGTGTGTGTGTGCGTGTGCGCGTGTGCGTGCGTGCGTGCGTGTGTGTGTGTGTGTGTGGGTGGGGTGTGCGTGGGGTGCGTCGGGGCGTGGGGTGGGGGGCGTGCGGGGCGGGGGCGTGGGGTGTGGTATCATATGAGGGATTAAAATATTAAAACAAAACGCTGCACAACTAACACAATTAACTTAAATTACGATGAGAACATTCACATTATTGCAGGGCCCCCTCCCTCTTAACCTCCCTCCCTCCTTCCCTCCCTCTCGCCCTCCCTCTGTCCCCCCTCCCTTCCTCCCTCCGTCGGTCCCTCCCTCCCTCCCTCCCTCCCTCCGCCCGTCCGTCCTCCCCTCCCTCCTGCACTGACTACGTCCTCCCCTCCCTCCTTCCCATGCGTAAGCCCTTGTCTCCCTACCAGTAGCGTCCGGTGTCAGAGCACATTGACACGTCACTTATGACATGTCACTTGTGAACTGACATATCTGAGAAAGTCGTAAAAGAAACAGTTTAAAAGAACCGTAACAAAACTTTATTGAAAAAAAAAATACTAAATAATGCTGTCATGCGTATAAACGTTAGATCCACACTCCACACCATTAACACATTACTGGTTTCAACGTTGTACTTAAAAGTGTAATCACACATTAGAATCAATACTAAAAGTAGTCCATATAATTATATGTAAGTCGCGCATTTACGAATATATTGCACATGCCACAAGTCAACGAAGGTTTCGCGTTGCCGTAGTTTAACGTGTAATAAATCACATAGTGACTTATATATCGCATATAAGCACGTAAACTGTCATTACGTACAGTTTATATTCGTTTTACAATTTACCGAGTGCAATTAGGCCTACATCGTGCAATTAGGCCTACATCGTGCAATTAGGCCTTCAGCGAGTTAAACAGTCGTATTTCGGGGCGTCTACGAATAACGATTGAACAAGAATTAGGATTTATACATATTTGATTTGAATTCAGAGGAAAATGCACAAGAGAAGAAATTGTTTAAGATAGACAACATAGAGAAGGCATTTGATGAAGTGGGTCGGAGGATTTTGGTTGAGCGTTTGTAACATTCTGGCTGGTTTTTACGAAAGAGCGCCGAATATATAGTTGGTAGGAAACTGCTGTAGTTAGAGCAGACGAGTCAGTCCACAAAGAGCAATTTGGAAAGAGGAATGTGACCGGGTGGCGTGTTGACACAGCGCGTTTTTATACTGTTTCTTTGAAACAAGCAACGAAAAAGACGAAAAACATCTCAAATTGTGAACAGCATCGTCAGTTGTTAGAGATCAGAAGCCAGTTGTAGGAAGCGAAATGACATAAGCGAATGATTCTCGCCGAGTGCCTGGGAGGAGATAGGGTTTACAATGTCGTATGGATAGCGTATTAACATATACACGACGAAGACAATGATGACCAGTGTTTTTTCCGTCTTTGGGATTTTTAAATAGTGTATGACTTTCTGTGTTACATTTTGTTTGTTACTATCTAAAGACTACGATGGAAAAAATGCTCGCACATTCTTGTGCACTCTTAATATATTCTGTATTTATACTGTGCATCTTAATGCTAAAACTGTTCACTTCATCAATTGTTTAGTTCGCTTATGTCATTTCTGACGATACTGTTAAAAAAATTGAGTATTTTTTCGTCTTTTTCGTTGCTTGGAAATTTAGATATTTACGTAACAATAGGTCAGAAATGATATCAAATTATAGAAACGTGTGTCGGACGTACTGGATAGGTCAACTACACACACACACACACACACACACACACACACACACACACACACACACACACACACACACACACACACACACACACACACACACACACACACACACACACACACACACACACACACACACACACACACACACACACACACACACACACACACACACACACACACACACACACACACACACGCACGCACGCACGCACGCACGCACACACGCACGCACGCACACACACACACACCACCACACGCACGCACGCACACACACACACACACACGCACGCACGCACACACACACACACACACACACACACACACACACACACACACACACACACACACACACACACACACACACACTATATATATATATATATATATATATATATATATATATATATATATATATATATATATATATATATCGGGTACGCTATATAACGCTGTCATTTGATTCTGCCATTATAAAATGATTCTTGCGACCTCCGTGAAACCTGTCTTTGCCAATAATATTGATAACAGATAAGGGTGACATGCGAATTACGTTACTATGGTGACATGACACTCGCTAGATTAAAATATGCCCGCACACAAACGATGCGTTGGCTTAACTATAAATACGTATAATTAAATGTTTGTATTATATACTATAAATTGTACATGCATTGCTTTGAGTATGTATTGAATTATATATATATATATATATATATATATATATATATATATATATATATATATATATACACCAAGTTTTTTGGCATTCCTGTTTTAATACATTGAATAAAATGCCTTGAATGGCATAACTATCAAGTGTATGGCGGTGTCCAAACATGTCTCAAATTCTACTGAGATTATTATATACGATAGTTTTTTAATAGTAGTATAATTACTTTTTTTCTCATTTACAGTTAAACACGACGCAAGATTTTAAGCAGTTTGACAAAAAGAAACTTGCATATGGATTGTCGCCCATAAAAGCAAGCACCCCGGGGAATATTCCGTATACTTTGCATATTACGAGACCGGTACCGCTACCAGTGACGACGGACCCGAGCCACTGGAAAACACAAATGGAACTATTCTACGTATACACGAATGGTTTTTACGTATTACCCAAACTGTGCATTAATACGTGGAAATACAAATGGTCTACAATTCTTTATAATATTCGGGGTCTATTTTCATATGATACACAGAATGCAGGCCGCGTCCTCATCAAAGCAACAGTGAACGAGGTCCTCACTGAGAAAGACTTGGTTCTGTAGGAATCGTTATATCCTTTTGTGTGTACTAAAATTAAAAAATCACTTTCTTATTTGGTGCAACTGTGCTACTGTTATCAACATTATTTAGAAATATGCAATGTCCGTGACAGGACGATTTTATTTTATTGATCTGACATGTTGATCATTGAATATATAATTGATACATTTCATTAAACGTAATGCAAATATGCTAGTTTAGATTAATTTCATATCCTTCGAATATTGCTCTCCAACGTTGCTGGATTAATGTTTAATATGTTATTACTGTTTTTTTATTATAAATATTATCATGCAATATAGAATGACAACAACTATTGGCAGACATTAGTCACTGCGCAAACGACTTGTTAAAATTATCCAGGTATGTCTTAATATATATGTTCATTTTGAGTTATTGCTATTGTGACACTATTGTTATATTTGGTTTATTACGTATACAACGGAAAAGTCTGAGGAGTTTGCACATTTTCTAATACTGGTATATGAAGTGTTGTATTGCCATATTTTAAAAGCATACTTGCGTGTTTAAACTGTGAAATACCTAGGAATACTTATATATAAACATTTAACATGGAAAGAACACATTAACATAATCAGCTCGAAAATATCTCGAAGCCATTTTTGCAATAAATAGAGTGAAACATATCTTACCACATGAATAACTAAAATCATCATATTAAAACACTTTAATTCACAGTCACATAACATACTGTATACAAACATGGGGCAACGATAGCAAACAAAAATTTAAGTCTAAAACAATATTGAAAATCGTAGATGTATTTAAACTACAGGCTTCATTATTTATGTATGACTTTGATCATAATTTATCAGCTAAGTCATTTATAAATTATTTAATAAAAAAGAATGTTACCACGGATACAAGAATAACCAGACAATTCAAGCTTCTTGTTCAAGAGAAACCCAGAACTAACTTTTCTTCGAAGTTACCTAGACATAATTTTACAACAATGTGGAACAAAATAGATGAACAAATAAGAAATGTTAATCACACGTCGAAGTTTAAATAAATATTACGTGTTTTCTACTTAAATACTTACCAAAGTCAAGTGATGTTTCAACACTAGATGTCAAGAATGCAATTAAGTTGCTACTTATATAGTGTTTAATTTCATTCTTAAAAGTAGCCCTATTTAAGTCAAATCTTGTTTGGATTCATTCGTGTTTTCTTACATTTCTTACATAATTATACTCATTTATATTCAAAAAATTGTTCACTTTCATCGGATCGTTGTCAGATATCACCAGCAACAGTAACAAACTACTTACTTTATATAATAATAATATTTATTATTTATAAAGCGCAATATCCAAATATGCTCAAAGCGCTGTACAATAAAATAAAAAGCTATTTATTATGTGTTAAAACTAATATTAAAATAATGTTATCCATGTTTAGTAGTACAGACTTGGTGACGCCTGACAATATGTTTACTGTGATACTGACAATTCTTTTGTTGTATTTTGTTGTAAATCTACAAATGTATATAATATATATATATATATATATATATATATATATATATATATATATATATATTATATATAAAGAGATGAGAGGAGTAGTGAAGTGTTTGTTAAATGATGTGGTGTATATAATTTACATATAATATAATAATATACAATTTAATAATTATATATTTTAGTTGTGTTCTTGTACATGTTGCGTTGTGAAATAAAACTTACTTACTTACTTACTGACACAAACATAATAGCATTTTGTTTAAAAATAATGGTGTCAACTCGAAGAAGGTTATCGCCAAATAATAAATCAAAGATAACACGGGAAAAAAAAAAAAAAAAAAACCCCCCCCAAAAAACCCCTTTGGGTTTTTAAAGTACTTTTTAAAAAGTAGCGTTATAGCTATAGAGGTGTGGATCACTCGTGTTGACTGACGTCGTGTCATCAATCCTTAATTTAGCGACTTCGTTACTATTCGTAATGGACCCTAACTAAACACTTCGTGGACTCTGTGGTTTACGCAGTGAACCCCTTATTAGAATTACCATCACAAATATTACCAGAGATGACAGTACACATGATTTGTGACTTCATTGATTTGAGACTTACTAAACTTATTTTCGTCGTATGATCTGTCATAAGGTTTAAACAATTCGTTTGTCTGTCTACTATGAGATGTCGTGCCGCAATTGACCCATGGATCACGTGACCTGTTGCGTAATAAAAACCTGCACAAATCTGTGAAAATGGATGTCGAAAAATGTCGTTTATTTTGTTGACATTCTAGCCACAAATGTCCTTTACAACAAAAACATAAGGCAACGTTATTAAAGTGCATCCGGGAATGTTTTATTTGAGATATTATAAAATAATAGCAATGTAATGCACATAAAATTATCAATACTGGTGGCAAAAATAAACCCTTACGAAGGTTAAGCGTACGTTGGCGTATGACGTGCGGTTTGCGTTACCGTTCAATGCTGTTTGCAAATTTGCTGTTAAATTGCTTCTTCCGTTTTAATTCGTTATGATATTAGCGCAGCAGTCATGTTTTCGTTTTAAATTCGATATACGACATTACGTTTTTACCAATGCTATTCCTGTTATATATATATAATATATATATATATATATACATATCTACGAATCACTCTTTATATTTCATTGGCAATAATTGATAATTACGTACGTATTGGATCGAGGCCAATCAATAACATTGTCACACTCCCTCTCATACTGCTATATGGCGCAGTCAGTATCCGCACTCAATTCCGGCTGACCATGACAACAACATTGTTTAGCGATTAACAAACATCAAACACCTACTAAACATCTCTACATGTTAGCGATAAATGTCCCCGTCTGTCCGACCTTGCATGCCCAGACTAACGTATAAGAGCGCCGTGTTCTGCCAACAAGAACTTGTTAACAGTTGTGTGGACTCCGCCACGGCGTCCTTCTGGAACACTGCCCGACATTAAATCGTCTGATTGTCTACTCATTTCTTTCGACTCACTTTTCTCGTGGCATAGCTTTGTTTCCACGTTATTTGTTTTATTCTTGTATGTTTAATTATTTATTATATCTACATACATTAGTTCAGCTAAATTAATTCGTATATATATATATATATATATACTTTAGCTAAGAGTATTATTTTAGGTTACTTACGTATAACTGTATGTATTTGTATTCTATTGATATTAATTTAGTCAGTTTCCTGCCTCTATATGGTACCCGAGCTACATTTGTTTAAAAAATACACAACGAAGTGGACTAAATCAGGTTTTTATTATCATGTAAAAACGTACCAAATTGTTAGAATAAACGTGACAATATACATGGAATGATACAAACGTGGATAGAGGGAATGTAAATAACCCAATCAATCGAACAGCAGTCCAGAGTACAATGACGCCATTTGAATGTTTTACAGCCCAGTATGGGGTAATCAGCGAAACATGTTCTGACTACACATATAATCAAGTTGGCAATCAATATGCACAACTAATTAAAACCAACTGAACACTGTTGCTGACTGGGCCTATGAATTTACTCATTCCACATGAAAGAAAATCATCGCAGAACCACATAACCAATGCTGCCTCCTAGCGGACAACACTATAATCTAGTTAGCATATCAATCACCAGATGGCAGCACCCACTGAACTGCATAATACATCCAGTTTGTTCTAAATGAACATGCAATGTTAGATAGTACAACGCACATACGAAGCTTCAACACAGAACGTCTGCCTTACACATCCTTCTAATATATCTTCAAATTATCCGTACTACAATCTCCATAAATCACATTTATTGAGAGAAGAAGAGAACATACGTCAAAGAGTGGTAGCAATAATGTTAGTATTGTTAAATATAAAAGAAAAAAACACATATAAAATAGATACCGGGTTCAATCATTAATTAACTCAGTCTTATACAACAATACCAACATCACTGATGTACTGTATTTAACTATTTACCTACAACCAAGAAACGGTGCAAACACTGAAAGGAACATAACAGATCTGTAGAAAATATGTATATCGTAACGCTGAAGGAACGAGGAATTGTGCAAGAGTCTTGGCTACGAGAAGATCGGTGGAATTATCTTTAGAGTTCTTCTTTTGCATCGACCCAGTTCTTGACTGATTCAAGGTCTTTCTCGATCTGGTCTTTCGGCGGTGCCTCAACACTGGTGAGTGAACTGCAGCAAAAAAATTACAAAGACTCATTAGTCACCACAGTACACCTGACAGTTCTCAACTCACACTGACATACCTGCTAACTCTTACAACTAGTCACTTTGAAGTCACCAAAGTTTGTTGTCGAACTACCACCGTCCTGGAAAAGATATATACCAGATTTTAGGGGGTTTCTGGTATACACCAGGAGAGTACATGTGTTGATGTGAGAGGGTTGTAGGGGTTAGGGTGACAGCAGGACATTTGGTGAGCTTCAAATTATCCAATATTTTGAAAGCGACAATTATGCAGGACTGCAGGTATACATCATAGAAGACACCATCAACTTTCTCTTACAATGTCTTCCTTTACTCAGTATTATAGTTAAAAGTAACATATCAGTGATATCACACAGAGAGGTTTTACTAAGGGTGGTTTTACCAAGTTCTGCCATAGCAATCAATATTATAGTTAAGATTAAGATAACACAGAAAAAGGTTTTACTAAGGATAGCTTTACAAAGTTCTGCCATAGGAATCAATATTACAGTTAAGACTAACATATCACAGCTAATGGTTTTATCAAGGATAGTTTTACAAAGTTCTGCAGTAGTACAACAAACCATACATCCCCTACATCACCAGTAAGTAAGCTTTATTTGGAATTGTATAATCACATACAACATAAACAATCATAAGAATCAGCAAAATAATATACAATTCCAGGGTGACAGCGGAGCCAATTAAGGCTGTGACCAGTTTGTTTAATTGTTTCAATGTGAGATAATAATTACTAAGATAAGTAAACTGGTCGCCATCATCCTCATTGTACTGCATACAATAGCGATAATTCCAGAAATATGGAATAACCAGGAAAGGCAGTCCCAAACATAACATAGGGCCAGGTTATGGACAGCATCATCATGTGGCTTTAGACACACTTGATAATCAATGTCATCAATCTGAGAATGAAGCTGCAGTTACTGTCAATTATTACTGATGCTACGTTGGAAATAACTAGGTTTGTTTGAATTGTTTCCACTGGCTAGCAGATCGGAAAAGTCACTGGCCCGCCAAATAAGTAATTGGCACGAATTAAAAAAAAAAATCCTGACACTGACATGTATGTCACATTAACGGAAGTCCACAAAAGTTTACAGGGAGCGACGTAATGCACTCTTCCAACGAATTGTAATTTGTGCATTTATTCAAGCTATCAGAAATGGTCCAACAGATTCAGAAAAGGTGCTGGGCCAACGACACACGTCATCCCGACGTTCATTCAAATATCATGATTTCTACGAGATTGATTTACGCATGCTGCAATTACTGTGCAAAAACTAATTCTACACAAATATTCCCCACTGTGCCTACAGCCACGATGTCATTCAGACAGATGAGTGAAGTGAATAAACTTGCAACATTTTCAATAGGTATAGCCAAATGAATTCAAACCTGGAATCTCATGACTGAGATTGTGTAGCTCTAAACAGTATGCCACCATGCCCCTCATAATGTATGAAAAGATGCTGTGTGTCTGCCCGTGTACAAGTTTCATGTCTCCTTAGTTCCAAAACATGTCATCATGGTTCAACTAGAAGTGTGTGTTACAATCTAAATTTAATAATTTTTTTCAGTCTGTACACACGTACACTACCCACAATTTCACCAGTGTTTCTTTTACTTTATACAAACTCCAGCTATTTCATAGAATACTTACTTGACTATTTTTGATGTCACACGGTCAATGATGCCTCCTGCAAACATTACAATTAAGATCAGAGAAAACAGCATCACTTATCATAAATTGATGTGTTAACTAAATAAGACAATTAATGTCTCATGAATTAAAACAAGATCGTTAGATAATGAGTAAAAATGCCCTAAAACTAAAGATATAGATTATATGTGATTCACTCCATCAAAGTCAGGAATGAGAAAGAAATGTTGAAACTGAGTCACCTTCAAACTGTGAGGACAGGTGAATCCATGAATGTGGCTGATTGGCATGGTTGATTATAAGATTCTGGATAGTTTGAAACTTGGGGAGCAAAAACCACAACATTTGTTTGACTATTATTCTGGTAAAAAAAAGTATGTATGCGTACAAATATATACGAAAGGTTTCAAGACAAAATGAAATTAAATTTTTGACATTTTGCCCAAACAATAACGAAACATTGTTTAACAGGCATCGAACTACTGGCATAATGCATATAAAATGTAATAATTCCTCATTAAACAATGTGTATAAAAAGAGCATTTTTAAATGTGTTTGGACTACACATGTGGCCATGTGGATGAACAGAGTGTGGTGTAAGTGTATAATTGATATCTTTTCAAAGAATCATTTATACAAATATCACATTTTGCATAGCAAATGTGCAAATAAAATTCAGGCTTTGCTATCGTTTTTATGATTTTGAATTCCTGGTAAATAAATCTCAATTAAAGGTGAAAGAGATTGTTTCTCAAAACAATTTTAAGGTTATATGCATATTCAAAGAATCATTTATACAAATATCACATTTTGCATAGCAAATGTGCTACAATTTTTTCAGACTTTGCTATCATTTTTATGATTTTGGATTCCTGGTAAATAAATCTCAATTAAAGGTGAAACAGATTGTTTCTCAAAACCATTTTTTAGGTTATATGCATTCGAGATATAATGTACGAAAACATGACACTTTCAAGTGATTTCTCTGGTACCTTTATCTTGCAAATCAATGCATAATTTGGGTGTTATCTGTGCAATAAGCCGATCCATGACTGTGTTTATGTGAATCACTTGAGCTTGCTGCCATGTGGATGGTCAATTATGCAGGCCAAGTATAATGAATATTCATGCACATGCAGTGAACCAAGCAATGACTGTTGAATTTAGACACAGTGAACTTATTTGATAAAACCAATGTGTCGTGAACTGAACCAAATAATCATGGCTCATAGGTTATATACATTATGGATAGGTGGGGCCCAAACAAGAAACTCTGTATAGGCGCAGAGGTATTTATTCATTGAAGTGATTAATAAAACACATTTGTAATGAAATGTAGGCATAGAAAAAAAATTATGAAATCATGAAAACAATGCAAAAGGATTAATAAAAAATTGCATATATTCAGACATTTAACCAGACAGTATAGTACGTGTGTACGGATGCACATTATCTACCCAGGGCATCTATGGACTGGTAACAATTTAACCCTACATAAAGGCATCTAGACTGCACTGCAGTCATACCATTGTCACAATCATAACATGGTGGGCAAGTTTAAGAAAATGTGTTTCTTTGCAGATCTATAATGATCTGAAATTAGCACAAACTATTGAAAATAGGCGTAATTTCAAATGAGTCACACCCACTGTAGATCCTGCCGATCCCTGCTTATATCAGCATCATTGGTGATGTATTAGGGGGATAAATTTTCTAGAATTAAACGATTCACATGTTACTTAACTATGTACACATTTTAGATGAAACAGGAACTTGTAATCAAAGCTACCCTGTTGCAGAGAGCTCAGTCAAGACTGCCATGGGTGCATCTCCATACCAAGACTCAAGCTGTGAAGTGTGACCCACCACAAAACCACATTTGTTATAACTGTGTTAGGATGAACCAAGCTTATAAAGTGCTTCTACATGAAAATTGTGTGGTAAAACGGCTTTACTCTGCTTCATCGACAGTTCAGATAGGACTAGGTATTCTGGGGTGGCCAACTGGCAAGAAGCTAAGCACTGAAGTGCTTAAAAGATCACATACCAAATGGATTACTTTTAAACATTGCTCAACTTACCTGGCTGGCATACTTTGTCACACACCTTGCAGGCAAAGCAGTATTTGCAGTACTACAAAAAACCATCACTTCATTATATACATATGAGGTATAATGATTTCCTGTCTACATAAATTTCATCAATATTACAGCATTCACTGGATCGATAAAAACATTCAACAACTCCCAATATCGTGACATTTAGATAATAGTAAACATCTTGTGATAACTAAAATATTTGTATACAAGGAAAGGTACAATGTTAGTTGCTAATTTATTAATATTTAAATTTAATACTCTTATATATTTTAGTGGGTAGTGTATTAACACTACCCACTAAAATGTTATTGAATAAGTCTGAAACAGTGTGAAATGTTCAAAAACAGTTATTATTAACACTTATTAATTATTGGCATGCATTCAACATGGTTTGTTCCCATGGCCCAAACCAGGCCAGGTACCCATTGGTACAAACACTACAACAGATTCAGTTAACTTCCTACACATAATTACCTAACAGAACAGATAATCTCCTTTTAATAACTACAAATATTGTCAGAAAAGAACACATAAAAAGGAGATATTTCTAATAGCAACAATGGCTTGGTTAGCACTAAATATGTCCTAAAATGTTACAGATACCCGGGGTTAAAGGACCACAATGGAAATAAAGTGTGTGCACTTTTTTTTTTGTTTTTTAATCTTAATATTTAAATTATCTCTTATAATAATATAAAATATATACATGTGTACAATAATAATTTAAACAATTTCTCATATTAAATCAATCAATCAATAAGTAATAACAAATGGCAATATTATCCAACAGTAACAAGTTCTGTTTTAAAAGTATGTAACTTACCTTGCACATGTGGCAATTTGGTTTATTACGGGTTCTCTCACAGGGGCAGTCTTTATCACATAACTCGCAGAACTGCAAGCAATGATTATGATGAGTGGATTCATCATTGTACTATTTTATATGTACAATCAATCCATGATAATTTCCCATTAATGTGCTACATTCAATTATTGAACATTATTATTACATTCAGACCAAAAGGTAATACCCTTCCCCCTTTTCGGGAAAATAACTTTTTAAACCCCTTTTTTTTATCTGAAGTGATGTAGAATGACATTCCAAAGTAAGACCACATACACACATATCGAAAAATATGGTAACCGTTTTGAAAAAAACCCAAATAATTGAAGTTAACTGGAAAGGAAGATTAGCTACTTTCTTAGTCTGAGGAGTAAGTGAAACATTAATTTAAAAAAAAATTTTTTTAAAAATTATTGATCTCAATACCTATCTGATCTTACTCAGAAGTCTCACTCACTGAGTAAACCTCTCACTGACTTAGTCTTAGTCACTGACGCTGTCACTCGGAAGTCTAAATAATTTTCATAAAGGCTTTAAGCCTAATAAAGTTATAAAGCCGGAAAGAATTGGGCCTGGGTCAGCTACTTTTACAAACTTTTAGTTGTGTCATTTTCATAAACATGATGTGGTTTAATTCTTGCCAAAACTATTAAAATAGCATGTATTGGTGCCTTTCGTGATTGAGGGTTCGTAACAAATAGTAGACGAGCGATAATAGACTAACCTTGCAATAGCGACAGTAACCGCAGAGCGAACCTTTGGCGTAATCTACTGCTTTTTCATCAACTTCGACGTCTTCAGTAGCCCCATCTGGCTTAGCTACAACAATTGTGCAAACAACAAATAGCGCAATGAGACTCAGTTTTGCTGTAATAGCCATGATACCAATCTAATATCAAAATTGGCTTCGGCCGAATATAAGCTGTTGAAACGCCGGCTTTGGAATAGCTGCCTCCGCCAACTGAAGAGGTATACAAACGATTTTCGAGTTACACGTGGCGGAAGCGGATCGGTGGGCCGATTCGTGACCGCGGGTAATATTTGCAAAACAATCGTTGCTAAGAAGATAATTACTTGTGAACCACGTTTATAATATTGTCTGAAAGGCAACATAGTCACAGAATACGAGTCCGATCACGAATGTTGTGGGCAGGGGTGGCAGGTGTAGACATGAATATAAAAGATCAGTCACTTCACTAGATTAGATTCTAGAATCGATGTTATAAGACAACCCGCTACGGCTATGCCTATGGCTATGTCATGAGTAGATTATTGGCCAAATGTCTAATCGATAAACTAAGGTTAAATATTACAAGTAACACAACATAATAGCTATAAATATATTTTATCATATAGGCGATATTGCAAAGCCTACTTTTTATTACTGAGTGATAATATTAAAAATTTAATGAAAATTGTTTAGACTTTAGTGACCGTGACATTTCGGTAATTGAACTCGCATTCCTTTAAACCGTTCATAGTATGAACTTAAGCAATTAATTTGGCAACCTTCTTGTTTAAAGAGAGGACGCAAGAAGACTAAAGAACAGAACAGAACAGAAGAAAGGGAAGAAATGAAAATTTCAGTATGCGATCATAGGGCCATCTGGTGACCAATTTGTAAGTTCCGTCCTATAGATTGGACGACAGATGGCACCACACATTTCGCCTACTCCAGCCACCTCGGAATCTAGGCCTATACTAATAGGTGTTCGGTGCTTTTGGCAAACCTCATATGTAAAAATATGTAAATACAAGTTATTGTCCAGCCTGAAGGTGGTGTGTTTTGGCGAGCGAAGGGGGGTCAGCATCCGATCATCGATCAACTCCGATGGGAGATGAAAACTCTTTTTCACAGCTGAAAATTTGGCTTCCCATTAATTAGCACTTTTCTAAGAAATCCCCCCAAACCGACTTGAGATTGAAACAAAGCATTCATATAAATATTGCTATCTAAGTTGCAGTGTTGTGTGTGCTGCTAACGGTTTGACGAGTACGTATCATCACATGACGTTTAATATGCAATCATAATAATAGCTTTATTTCTCTCTTGGCAATTATAGAGATTGGAATGGGTACATCAAACATAGCAAGACAGCGTATGTATAATTATAATTTAGGCAAAAATATAATATGTACCTATAAATTAATTTAACTAATTTAAGACATATTATTATTATTAATCTTGTTGGTTTTTACTCTGGGTAAAGGATATCTTGAACGGACCCATTTCACAACGAACTCTTCCGTTTCTTTAAACACCACAGCAGTCAAGGAGATTGGTCTAGGATCTGTTTCGATATTCTCTGGCGGTTTCTTTTTCGGAAGGGGACTGACGTGTGCAGCTCGAAGTGACATGTACGAAGCTGCAACTGGACCAGCAAGCAAGTCAGAGAACTCTTTAAGGACCCAGCTTAGCACACAGTCCGGACCCGGTGCTTTACCCGTGTCTAGTTTGCGTAGACGTCTACTTCTGCGTTCTGTCTTCCACAACAAGGAGGATTTTGCACTTTAAGAGGACGGAAATAGGACGGAAATGAGCGCGCTGAAGCGATGTCCTCCAAGAAGTCACCGTCAAACACGCTGACGATTTCAACTGCCACATCTAAATCCCAGTGTTTAAATCTTACAACATGCTTTGTCGCCCCCCTCAAGAGGATGGGTACTTTTCCTAATTCGTATAAATATAATTTATATCTACGTTTCGTTTACAAAAAGATTTTTTTAGTAAATATAAACGGACTTCGAAGTCATACGGTAGTTTGCCTATTCATTCAAGTCGATATTATTTAAGTAATTTAACAAGATTTAACAAGATTGCCACCTAGAGATTCAACTCTAGATGGCAGGTGGACTAGGAAGCCATTTGGCTTATCGAGAGTCCAACCTATCTATCTAAGTATACCCCGCCCTTCTTAGGTATATGTCGATTTTATTTTTAAATATATTAACACTACTAGCACCTACACAATCAGCTGATAATCTGTTCCATTCGTTTACTGTTCTTTGTGAAAATGAAAATTTTCTAATATCTAGTCTACACTGCTTCTTTGCTAATGTAACTCCATGTCCTCTAGTCCTTCTCTCTTCCTTGACTGTGAAAAAAATATTTCTGTCAATATTTTCATATCCATTCAATATTTTAAACACCTCAACCCTGATCTCCTCTCAATCTTCTGGTTTCTAGTGTTGTTAAACCACATTCTTTTAGACGCATTTCATAACTAATATTCTTGAGTTTTTGTATCATTTTGGTTGCTCTCCTTTGTACTCTTTCTAGCATATCAATATCCTTCTTGCGATATGGCCTCCATGCTTGTATACAATATTCTAAGTGAGGCCTAACTATTGTTTTATACAGCGGTATTATTAGTTCTTTTTCTTTGTACACTATATTTCGCCTAATTAATCCAAGAATTTGGTTTCCCTTCCCTGCTGCAATTCCACACTGCTCTGATACCTTCATGTCAGCACTAATAGTTAACCCTAAGTCCTTTTCCTTTAAGGTAGTATTTAGTACAGTATCACCCATTGTATATTGTGCATCTTCATTCCCATGTCCTGTGTGAAGGCACTTACACTTTCCAAAATTAAACAGCATTTGCCACTTCTCAGACCATTCTATCAACTTATTAAGATCATCTTGTAAATGCTGTCTATCTGCATCACTTTTAATTTTCCTAAACAGTTTTGTGTCATCCGCAAACTTCAACACCTTGCTTGTTATGTCATCATCCAAATCATTGATATATATTAAGAATAAAATAGGTCCCAGTACTGATCCCTGCGGTACTCCACTCAAAACCGCTTTCCAGTTTGAAACCTCCCCATCAACTACTACTCTTTGTCTTCTATCAATAAGCCATTTTTCTATCCAGTTGATCATTCCATTTCCTATGCCATGGGCCTTTAGTTTAAGTAGTAGTCTTTGGTGTGGCACTTTGTCAAAGGCTTTTTTTAAAATCTAAGTAGATTATATCTACTGGTGATCCCTCATCTAGCCACTTTGTGACATCTTCCAAAAAACATAACATATTTGTTAAGCATGACCTCGCTTTTAAAAACCCATGTTGAGATGGGTTTATCAATTTATTTTTAACAAGAAAATCAACCAGGTGATCTTTAATTAGTCTTTCTAATAGTTTGCAAATCACCGATGTTAAACTCACTGGTCTATAGTTCTCTGACTTGTTTCTCGAACCTTTTTTAAATAATGGTATAATGTTTGCTTCTTTCCATTCTAACGGAACTATTCCCTCCTCTAATGACAAATTGAACACAGTTGCAAGCGGTATGCTGATTTGTTCTACAATTTCCAATAGTAATTTGGGAGGAATCCCATCCACTCCAGGTGATTTATTATCCTTCATATCTCTTATTTTCATAGCTACCATTGTTGGGGTTACAATTAGTTGTCCTAAATAGTCAAACTCTCTCCCTTCGAACTTAGTCTCAAGTACTGGTAATATACTAATATCTTCCTGGTAAACACCGAACTAAAGTACTCATTTAGGTTTTCTGCCATTAAGAATCCCTCTGTTATTATGTTTCCATCACTACCTTCTAGAGGACCGACCTTATCCTGAACTTTCTGTTTACTTCGAACATACGCATAAAAACTCTTGCTGTCATGTTTTATATTAAAAGCTATTTTTTGTTCGTAGCTTCTCTTTTAATTTCTAATTTCAGCTGTAGCTTGATTAAGTGCTTCTTTATAAATGCTATAGTCTTCTTCACTTCCGGTATGTCTATATGTCTTCCACATCATTTGCTTGTACTTGATTTTTCTAATGGCTTCCTTCGATAAGTGTTTCTTCTTTGACCGTTTCCCTGTTTTTTCAAGGGGACAAATTTGTCAACGACGCAGTCAATTTCACTCTTTAAAATATTCCAGCATTCTGTTGCTGTCTTATTCTTCAGTGTGTTATTCCAGTCTATCTTTGCTAAATATTCCCTCATGTCCTTATATCTTCCTTTGTGAAAATTTTTCCTGTACCTTATTTTTCTATTCCGTTCTCCCTTTACTTTGATGATAAAATGTATCTGGTTGTGATCACTACACCCCAGTGGCTCACATATCTTGACATTATCAACAAATTCCTTCTGTGAGCTCAATACTATGTCTAACATGTTCTCGCCCCTGGTTGCTTCTAACACATGTTGAGAAAGGAAACTATCTTGTACTAAATTTAAAAACTCTTGATCCTCTCTCCCGGTACTCTGTAGAGATGTCCACTGTATATGCCCATGGTTAAAATCCCCCATAATAATACAGTCCCGTTTACTCACTTCTTTGATAGCGTTATGTATTTTTTCATTCTCTTCCATGCTTATGTTTGGACTCCGATACACTAACCCAACAGTTAATGTTGACTTTCCTGTAACTATGTTACACCAGACAGCTTCTTCACATTCTGCTTCTTTTTCTAATTTTATTTCATAAGCTTGGATGGATTCTTTTATATAAAATAACTCCGCCTCCCCTTCTTCCTAATCTATCTTTCCTAAACATTACATACCCTGTCATTCCTAATTCGGCATCTGATATATCGGGTGTGGCCCAAGATTCAGTTATACCTATTATGTGAGGGTCAATATCTTCTACCATAATGTTTAGTTCATTTCTTTTGTTTACTATGCTCCTTGCATTTAAACAAACACATTTATAACCAAATTCCGTAGGGCTTTCCAGGCTGTTCTTTGCTGATGTCTTTTTGCTATCTTTATCTATGCCTCTAGTATTTGGCTTCTCTGTGTATCCCCCCTGCGAAACTAGTTTAAAAAGTTGCAACCAGTTCCATTATTCATCGATCGAAGAAGGTTCTCGGAGAACACTGCTGCGCCCTTTCCGCTTAGATGGAGGCCATCTCTCATAAACATGTCTTCTTTACCAACAAAATATCCCCAGAAATCTACAAATCCAACTCCTTCTTCACACATCTGCTCTAATAGTCCGTTAATTGCCATCCTCTTGCAATTTCTAAATGTTGTTCCCCTTCCCCTCATCACTGGCAAGATTCCTGAGAGTATGATCTGTTCAACTCTCGTATTCTTCAGTGTCTCTACCAACTCTCTGTATCTCTTTACTATCCTGGTTGTTCCATCCCTGTCTGCATTGTTCGTCCCTACATGTACTAATATAGACCCCCTTGGCCATGCCCCAATACGTTCTCTACCCGTTCAGTCACATGCTCTATCCTAGCCCCCGGAAGACAAACAACAACGTCTTCTCCTTTGCTTAATGTCCTGTCTGTCTTTCGCAAAATGGAGTCTCCCATAAATACCCTTTCTGTTCTCAATGCCCCTCGATCACTGCTTCAGAGTAGCTCCTCCGTTTTGCATCTCCCTGGTTGCTGACTTTTCCCCTGCCGCTTTCTCTGTTGTTCCTTTCTTTCCGGTCTCTTTTCTTCCTGTCATCGTCCTTGTTATTGACTTCCGTTTGGTCACATCACCTCTCACTTCCTTTCTTCCATTCGTCTTACCTCCTGTCGCATCTACTTCTCTCATCTCCTGTCCCCTTGTCCCTCCCCCCTTCTCTACTGTCCCCTTTCTCCCCTGTCACTTTCTCCCCTGTCACCTTCCTGCATGTCATGTTTCCTGTTGTTCTTTCTCCATTTGTTGTCCTTGCAATCACCCTCCCTCCACTCTGCATCCCCTTCACAATATCCGTTAGCCTAGCTAACTCTGCTGTCAGACAGTCCACTTTCCAACACCCTAAACATTGGAACGTAAACCCTTCCTCCGTTGTCTCTGACCAAGTTTTTCCGCACCCCGATACGGCAAAATCCACCAAGCTGTGGCAGTGGTTACACACCAAAGTGCCTCCTTGCCTTCACTTGCCGCTTGCCAGGTGCCATATTACTCTTAATTTAAACCAACTTAGTCTTTAGAAAGACTGTTTGTTTATTTTGTACAGCAACTGCAGCACACTTTATGTTATAAACAACTTACTACCTATACTACCATGAACAATAAGTTTAGTCTGTACTGGTACCGTTCCCTAGCGGAAAACCTATTCACAGTTTTATCTTACATATGTAGTTGTTATTCTTATTGCTTTATCTCTTATATACTATATCAAATAAAGAGATTTGCTCAATCTTGTTTACAATTTGTCGAAGCCTAGATTACCCTTTTATCACTCACTATACTAATCTGTTCAAAAATACTGTTAACTAACAAACTTTAACCAAAACTACTACTCAATATATGTCCAGTACCACTTTATGAATAACCTTAACACAAGAATAATACTTATCAATCAATATTTCCGCTTGTTTTTCAAATTTTATACACCACCAATTTCAAACCTCTACATCCACTAATTTTCCCGCCAAATCTCTAAACGTAATCAGTGTTACGATTAAGACGTATCGCACACAGTTATGTTATTACAAACACTCCATAGGCCCACACAGACACACACACAAACACACGCGCGCACATACACACAGCACACAGTGTCTCACACACACACGCATACACAGACACACACACACACACACACACACACACACACACACACACACACACACACACACACACACACACACACACACACACACACACACAATGTCACAAACATACATGTACACACACAGCACACAGTGTCACACACATACATACACACACAGCACACAGTGTCACACACATACACACACACACACACACACACACACACACACACACACACACACACACACACACAGCACACATTGTCACACACAAACACACACACGCACGCACGCACTTACCCAACGCACCACACGAGTGCATACATACACATCCATGCGCGCTCTCTCTCACACACACACACACACAGACACACACACACACACACACACACACACACACACACACACACACACACAACACACACACACACACACACACACACGACACACGCACACACGCACACACACACACACACACACACACACACCACAAACGAACACTCGCTGCGCAAAACAAAACAACAACAAACAGTGGCCTTGGCATTGTATTGGTTGAATATGCTGAATAGTATCAATGCTTAATAATTATTAATCATCGATTTGACGGGCTGGTCTCCCTCTGCACACATCGATGGTGTCCATTTCGCCGAAAACTCTGCTGGAAGTGTAGATAACATCCCGGACAATGGGCAGTTAATCAACGACATATCACACGGTGCAGCGCCATTGTAGACCCAACACACGCACGTGCAAATTAATTACTGTCGTTACCTCACACAGCCAGTGACAGCGCGCCAACTGTCCGTTGGTCACTCCGCTTCCGTACCGAAAACTGAAGCGCAAGATCTACTTACTGGATGGTGATATAGGTCGAATACGAGTAACAGAAAACAATAATATTGTATTCTGCAATTCTCTTCTATACTGAACAAAACCACACACAGTAGAAGTTCACGGCCGTTATATATTGAAGTATCTTTAGTTCGTTACTTTACATGAGTAGAAACAGTTATCTGAGTAATGAAGTACTTCTTTTCCAAGTACCTTTACTTGTAAGTTGTAATAAAGTGGAAATATGTGTACCGTTTGGAGTGTCACGAAGTATTCATAACTTCTGTATTCATTTTTTTCTACAAACGATCTGTGCCGGAAGCATGGAACTGTATGCCGCCGACACATGTTTACTATTTATTTATATATATAAGTATGCATACATACATACATGTAATATATATATATATATATATATATATATATATATATATATATATATATATATATATATATATGTTACAAGGTCGTAGTCCTTCGTTACTCAGGTAACTGTTTTACTCAAGTAAGCTAACGATGTAAAGAGACTTCAATATATAACGGCTGAGAAGATCTACTGTGTATGGTTTTGTTCAGTATACATGAAAATTGTGTGTGTGTGTGTGTGTGTGTGTGTGTGTGTGTGTGTGTGTGTGTGTGTGTGTGTGTGTGTGTGTGTGTGTGTGCGTGTGTGCGCGGGTGCGTGCGTGCGTGTGTATGTGCGGGCGTGTTTCTGTGTGGGCACACATACGTGCGTGTTTCAATATAATGTATGCATGCATTCGCATATATGTGGCATAATGACATAATAAGCGACATTAGGAGGGGAGAGCCGTGGTAGTGGAGGATGGAGGGGAGGAGGAGGAGCATAGGAGGAGGGGAGGTGTGGACGTCGAGAGTTAGAAACAAAACATACATATTGCCCAATGTTATTGATAAGGTAGGGGGCGGGAATCTAGTGTCACTCTCTAGGCCCGGACCTCACGGAGATTCCGGGAACAGAGAAGACCAACATTGTGTCAACAATACTGATTACACATTCCACCCAGGCATGTAGGCGTATCGGTTTCCGGCACCGATACTCGGTAAATGAACCAGGTTACCGAGAGGAGCCGAGCTTACGTGATTTCGCCTCTCTCTGGATGTTCCGTTTCTGTCAACCGGCGCCCACTGCACCGGCTGCGTTGCCGCATTAATGGTGGTTTACGTTTGAATCGATCGGCGTCGCCTCGCTAAGATTACGTCATCGGGGAAAGTGCCGCTAACGCCCCCTAGAGAGACAAGTCGAATCGGTGGTCGGCCCAAATGTCTCGAGTGATCGCGGCGATCACCTCCCGCAACGTCTATTGTCTCGAGCGCGTTCACGAGTCGTTCGGACACAATGACCACTCTTTGTCCGCTGACCGGCTAATGACAGGCAATCTGCATACGAAATTCGAAGTAATGACGCGAAGTTGTGAAATGTCCGATTTCAAATGGCGTAAGTGCTGGACTGGTCGGTGCGTTATGCGTCGCGGACCTCCGGCCACGGCGCTCATTACCTAACGCCAGACTGTCCGAGTAACAGTGGTGTCTTACGAAGTGGCCAACCGGACAGCGGTCAGTGCGTGGTCATCGTAAAAGATAAAAGCGCGCGAGTGACACCTGAGTGAAGCCAGGAAGTACTGTGTCCCTAATAGCGTGGAATTAGCGACACGTTCAATGGCGGGTGTTGTCATGCCTCCATAAATAGTCAAAACAAGTAACTTATGAGTCTGTTGTATGGGGCGGAGAAATACGACCCGTCGTTTGAATCTGTGGCCTTAACGAGATCTGTCCGTTTGAACTTAATCGTCTCCTTTAGAAACTACATTTACACGTCACGCCACAGAATATTTGATACAGGAAGGATGTTTATAATGCATGGTTTTAGCCGAATAATGAGCCAGTTAAGAATAAGTAGTATACGATGAAGCGCCGATTGCTATAGTTAAATAGGCATCGTGATTTTTAATAGATGAAAATAGTTAATGTGTTCGTTACTACATTAGACATACATTATAGCAAAGTTAATGATTGATATACAGAAAGAAGCGTTGTTAGGTGGAATATATCACCAGCATAAAATACTACAAAAGCCACATTTCAAATGGTGGAGGACGTCGTGAATAAGGAACAACTCGGTATAATCCAAAAACAGCACAGGGACATAGGGCCTACCACATACATGGGTATCCTAAACAGACGACTAAACTGTATAGTCATAACGTAAACGAAGATGTTCAAATGCCTTTAGTCAAATGCACGTAACGTTCAAAAGTTTTCGGAGAAATATTTGTTAAGTCACAAAAATGGAACAGCTGCCATTGACAATATATTATATCATAAAAACAAAACAAAAGGAGGAGAAATATTGCTTACTGCCCGGACCAGACTCCGAGAGAGTGTTTGGAGCACGGTAAACCCCGTCGAGCGAGTCCGGGGCCAAATCCTATTGTAGTCGTTTCAACCGCTGGGACAAGTTCGTCCAGGCTACGTTGTACCTGTTTACTCAGGTGTATGATTGGGCACACGGCTATAAACATTGGTGGATATGTGCGTTTAAATTGCAGCGTAGCTGCACGCTTCTTAGAAAAATGATTCTGATATTCGACTGAATAGGCTAGCATATAATGGATACCGCATAGAATTGAATGTAAGGTGGACGGAATAGTCCTACAAAATGAATATCGAATTTTACTTTTTAAGTTAACTCTAACACCAAAGAAAAGAAACCTTCAAATACAATTCATGAACACCACCGCACCACTTGTCCAAATAGTGACTGCAGACGTATGCCTTAAGTAGAACACTTCACTGCAGAAAGAAACAACTGTGCTTTGCGAGGAACATTGTCTGTGTGTGCGTGTACATGTGTGCGCACATGTGTGGTGGTGGTGTTGTGCGTGCGTGCGTGTGTGTGTGTGTGTGTGGTGCGTGCGTGCGTGCGTGCGTGCGTGCGTGCGCGTGCGTGCGTGCGTGCGTGCGTGCGTGCGTGCGTGTGTGTGTGTTCATGTGTGTTTGCTGTGTGTCCGTTTACGTGTGCGCGCGTGTATATAGTCTGTGTATGTTCGCGCGTATATGTTTTGTGTACGTGTGTGTACGCCTGTGTGGTGTGTATGTTTGTGGGTGCGTGTGGAGTGTATGTACGTGTGGTATGTGTATATTTTTTTCAACTATGGTACACAAACCATAACCTTTTGCGAGATACTGATAAAGGCCAACTTGTCGCAGTGTCGTGCAGTTGTTAGTCGTTGATTACTTGCGCGGCGCGAAATTATACTTTTGCAGACTTATATAACTCAATATAGTGAAGTTGACTGTTGCCAGGTTAGGGTGGTCTAACTTAACAAGATGCCTCAAACTGAGAGATCTCTCTGATGCTTCAAATTATTTAACTGACGTTCGGTGCTGATGTATTTTAATTTATCCTCGTTATCAAAGATGGCGACCATCTTCCTGTCGTGTGTGTGTCCACTGGCTCGCTCATGTGACACGAGTCCAATACAGACGACAGAGTCGACACACGGATGATGGGAGTTATAGAAAATGACGTGCTCTCTAGCTGGAGGCGGCGCTGTTGTCGTCTACTGTCTACAATATACAAGATACAAGATACAAGATACAAGATACAAGATACAAGATACAAGATACAAGATACAAGATACAAGATACAAGATACAAGATACAAGATACAAGATACAAGATACAAGATACAAGATACAAGATACAAGATACAAGATACAAGATACAAGATACAAGATACAAGATACAAGATACAAGATACATGCATAAATAATACATGCATGTATAATAATAATAATATGTTTGTCTTCACTTTGGGCAATCATAGCGATTGAAAATGGTACATAAAACATGCAAAGTATATTAGTTAGAATAGAGTAAAATAAAATAAAATTTAAGACATTAGCATAAGTATAAGTTAAAATGTAGAGCATATATGATATGTATATATAAATCTAATTTAAATAATTTAAGACATTAAAACATATGTATGTGATTATTTGACTAAACTTATTTAAAAAAAAAAGTGAAACATGTCTGCATCAGTTACACGCGTCGCTTCACGACAGTCCGTGTCGGACAGTCGCATAGGCTGCGATCGTGAGCCTTCTTCTCCAAAGTTGTTTTTATCGAGATTAGCAGCGTAAATTATAAAATGTCAATTAATTAAACACAAGACTGATGCCACTACGGCTACGTGCAAGGGTTAGCTTAACCGTTTCACATATCTTCTTGTGCAAGGGTTGGCTTAACCGTTTCACATATCTTCTTGTGCAAGGGTTAGCTTAACCGTTTCACATATCTTCTTGTGCAAGGGTTAGCTTAACCGTTTCACATATCTTCTTGTGCAAGGGTTAGCTTAACCGTTTCACATATCTTCTTGTGCAAGGGTTAGCTTAACCGTTTCACATATCTTCTTGTGCAAGGGTTAGCTTAACCGTTTCACATATCTTCTTGTGCAAGGGTTAGCTTAACCGTTTCACATATCTTCTTGTGCAAGGGTTAGCTTAACCGTTTCACATATCTTCTTGTGCAAGGGTTAGCTTAACCGTTTCACATATCTTCTTGTGCAAGGGTTAGCTTAACCGTTTCACATATCTTCTTGTGCAACGGTTAGCTTAACCGTTTCACATATCTTCTTGTTATATCGTTACTGACCATAATGCAGTGTCATAACATTACTGATTTTGAAGTAATTCTATAAATTGGTAGACTTTTCCCCTTTTATACTTTCAAATATAGAGGGGGCAGTCAGAGGGGGCAGTCATTCGTCGAATTGTTCCTCGACGGAAATGTGTCCATTTTATTTATTTTACCTGTGTGTTTAGCACCCAGTGCTTTGTATTCGTTGTAATATTATGATATCTGGTTTCCGGAGACAAAAAATATTCATTACAATTTCTAAATCCTATTTTCTCGTTAGTTGATTATTACATCATTGTCCGGTATTTGGGTGACTGTCATTTTTCATAGTTTGTTGAACACCTGTAACTTATATTGCGCCTAAATCCACGGAGACCAAATTCAGAGGCGCATCGAGACAACATGATTTAATTGATCAGCCGCAACAGATAGACTGACAGGGCAGGGAACTATGGCGGTTAAGGATGGTTATAAAGGTAAACTTGTTTTAAATAACGGCGGAATTGTGTAATAGTTTCTACAGATGCAACACTAAGAGTGAGCGTGTTCTACACAGTTGGTCTAGAGTCGGAGATGTATAGACTTACTTTACGTAAGCAATACTTTTTATAATAAGACTTCAATGATTTTCTTCTGCATGTTCTTTCAACATTTCAACGGTGATAAAAAACTTCATTTAGTAAATGACTCCTTGTTGAATGTATTCATTTAATATCTCATGCAAATTAAAGTGTGGTTTTGGTCTATTTATATTTTCACGGAAGTAGTTTTCTTTTAAAATAATGATGTTGATGTTCGCAATACTGTATGCGTGCGTGCGTGCGTGCGTATGCGTGTGCGTGTGCGCGTTTGTGCGTGCATGCTTGTTTGCTTAAAACCATAATATAACGACACATGAATATTGTGTAACTTTATTCTTATCACGGAAACCAATCTGTTGCTCAAATTGCTATTTATGTAACAAAATAAAACTTGTTTTCCAGACTCCATCTGTCTGTGGCCTGCTGGCGTCTTCTGCACAAGATACTGCTAAACCAAGTCTAGGACAAATCCTGGCATAGTATCGGATCGGTCGACTACACAACACAGACAATGGGTTCAACGTGATTGCGCGCCGAATGAGGTAATCCTGAAAAAACATTTGCTCCCACTTCTAACATACCCTGATGACGAGCAGACGACATTTATACATAGCAACGACTTACTTATAAAACGTATTTGAAAAGAGTGACACATACATTAGTTTGCACATTCGATCTCGTCGATTTGACAATACAGTACACGCGATGTTTTGTTTACGATAACTGACTTACAAAACGGTAAGGGCCTGAAGTCTAGTCTCAAATTACTGATGGCGTCTCGCCTACTTCCGGTTTGACGGCGGTGAGCGCCATCTCGATTTTCTCCGTTTTAGTATATAACTGTTTTACTGTAAGTCTGTAACCGACCCTACTAATATATTACCAGAAAGCTTCAGAACGGCACATTTTTCAATGAACTAAACAACTTTTATTTATTTACTTAGTAAACAGTGTAATTATGACGTTGAATTAACTGCTCACCCTGTATCTGCAACATGCACCCAACGTGGGTTATTACCCTGTGACACGGTCAAGACGGACATATATTATTCACAGTAATATGTTGAAACATAAAGCAAAATACATACTCAACAGCTAACACCTTATGGGAGTTTCAGTAAACAAAATAGAACGTTATAACGTTACGATGCATCTTCATGCTGCTCTAAACTGAACGTCGAAATGCAATTGATACACACACATGGTGGTTATAGGTTATTATGAATAATAACATTACAATGATCCCTGCTTTGCAAATTCCGTGCACAGTGTACGTTCTAACTTCCAAACTTGGGGAACTAATTCATAAACCAGTCAGTTAATTAATTAGTGAATTAATTAACTAACTAATGGTGTATAAGCACACGCGGTTGGACAATAGATAATACACGTCTCCATCTTACAGATGCAGAATAATCCCTTTAAATTAATAATGCATCTCTTATTTTGCGCGGCATTAATCTTGTCACGTGTTATGTTTATTATGTTCCGTTGATCGCTGGGCTGATCTCTTCCGGCTATCTCTTTCCTTTCTCTTCCCTTTATCCTCTCCCCATCTCGGTACCTCAGTTTTTCTCCCTCACTCTCTACTTCTCCCTTTTCTACCCCTTTTTTTCGCCAAACAGGTTAAAACACGTACTTTCCAAAGCCATCGATAACTATTCAGTAACCAACACATTCTCGTCATTGTCAAAATTATTCATGACATACCCACAAATCCACTCGCACAACGCCAAATGTCAATGATATTCCTTGAAACTGTCTCTTCACGTGCGTGAGATTCTCGCATGATATGCGCCACGTATATACCGCTGATCAGAGTTCGTATAGGTCGACATCGTTCGCGCCAACAAGTTAAATTTTATATTAATGTAGTCCCGCTTTATTTTGCCCGTGAAAATAATATATACAGTAAGCAAACAACACTATAAAAATATACGTCGTATTTTACAAATATGGCCACATTCGCGCGTGTTTTGCACGCTCGGTCTTTGCTGTTTTATCGTGCGCACCAATGACGCGATCGCGTGCCACATCTGCCGCCAACGTGAATGTTTCTTTCATGTTGTGTCTACGCGCGGCGATATAGTGCCACAGTCTAACGCACGACTCGTGTCCAATATGAGGAGATCGACTGCACGGACGGAAGCTGACCCGTAGTGGACAGCGTCACATATCACTGTTCAATGACCGCGTCTGTCGAACGCCGCACGTACACACACACATGCGCACGACGCACGCACGGTAAACGACGTAAACGCAAGCGAACATGCATCGGTGGTAGTAGCGCTTTTAGCGCGACGACATCGCTGGGTCGCTCCGCTCACACGCGGCTGTACAGCATGTAGTGAAGTTTGGCCGTGTCGTTCTTCAGTATGGCGACTTGAGCTCGCAACTTGAGGTTCTCCTGCTCAAGACAGGCGGCGCGCAGGGCGATCTCCTCCTCCTTCGCTCGGCGCATGTCCCGCGACCTCTTCGCCGCCTCGTTGTTCTTGCGTCTCCTCTCCCAGTATGCCTCGTCCTTCGTCTCTCCCGCGCCGTCCCGCTGCCGCTTGTGATAAGACATATCATCGGAGTCGTCGAATGTGTCGGGGTAGAGAAGGTCTTTGTCGGACGTCGCGTGTCGCTTCCGCTGCTGCAGGAACTGACTGATGGGTGACGTGGCGGAAGCAGCGGCCGCGGCTGCGTACAGGGCGGCGTTGTTGTATCCGTTCACGCCGGCGCCGTAAGGGTACATCTGCCCGCTCATCTGGGCCGCCGCAGCCGCCGCCGCCGCCGCGTACATCCCGGGCAGAGAGTCGGCGTATCCGTACCTCTTGAACGGACGACCGACCACACTGTCGGGGCTCTCCACAGAGCCAGGGCGACTGTAAGACGTCAACAGGGGGTGTTTGATGTCCATCTCCGGTGACGACGACATCGGTCGATCGCCAACGCTCGTCGGTCTGTGTTGTTCCGGATGTACGCGTGCTGCGCATGCGACGTCCACGTCTTCCTGTTTGATGTCATCGCGTCCCACCGCTTGCTTCGCTGACAGGTCGAGCGCGCCATCCACTAGTGACGTCATGACTACAAGCAAAGACGATGGTTTAAGCTGTGTTAATTGTTACGCATTATGTGACACACCAATACTTATTCTTGTCGCAAGTGTAAGTGCACATGACTATTACACACCGCGTGTCTATTCTCTGAGATGATTCTAAGCGTCTTCTGTTTAACTTCCTAGCATACTCCGTGTGTGAACTATTCAGACACCACGTTGTTATTAAAAAACAAATCGGTGTATGCACGTTCGTTGAACCACCAACCCATACACACACACATATACACATATATATATATATATACACACATATACACATATATATATATATATACACATATATATATATATATATATATATATATATATATATATATATTACGTGGTCTTACTTCTGTTAGTATGCTCGTAATGTGTGGTTTATTTTCGTTATTATAATTAGTTTTACTGCCAGCGCTGTGACCACCGTAGGTCTGTGATATAATCTCAACAATTACACTTCAAACAGCGACACACTGCGTATATCTTAATAGATCGTAGATACTGTGACATGTTCGCTCCATCCAAATAATTTCGATACACGAAGGGAATATATATATATATATATATATATATATATATATATATATATATATATATATATATATATATATATATTATAACTAAAATTAACCAAGTTTGATTCACGCTGAATATAAACAAAAATCATCGGCGAACTTGATCAGGATGGATCATGGCAGTTATCCGGATATAACGATCCCGATCTCTACCTCGGATCTACCGCCGTAGCACCACTTTTCAACAACAGCGGAAGCGATTGACGCCTTCCCAAGATAGTTACCAGCGTTGCGTCAACTTGACAATCACAACAAGGCGACGACGGCGACGACCACGACAGATTGCTCACGACTCGGCGACTGGACAATGACAGTGTGAACCGCTCCTCACGCTATCCTCACATGTCTACGCTCTTAGATGGTCACCGATGCCGGATATGCTAAATAGTTTTCGCGCCGATCTGGTCACGTGTCACGACAATACCCCACCGGTAGTTCCGAGAAACACAGCAACGCGTGAGAACAATGTCGCCAGGAATTCGTTTGCTCTATATTACCGTGTATATTCTCGGAAACCACACAGTAGTCGGAAGCAACGAACAAGTAGAACCGACATACCGACGGTGGGGCCACCCCATACAGATTAAATTGTCCTGTTCACCGCAGGTCGCATGCGATTAATTGAGCCACTACGCAACATCTCAGGACGATAACAATGGGTGGTTTATGTGCCATTTGTTGTTTATTTCACGTCGACATTAACGAATTGATCGTTGTAATTTGTTGGTTATGTTTTGTATAATTCCCTCATGATTCCCTATGTCCGTTTACGGCGCGGGAACTACATTTGGTATGTTGAGTTTGTCAAACCGCGCGCGCGTGCGTGCGTGCGTGCGTGCGTGTGTGTGTAAAGAACATATTTGCATTATGGTCACGTCACGTTTCAGTAGATTTCATATATGATATAGACGATATAGACCTCTGTGTGAATGTCGATATATTTTACAATGATGATGCCCTGATCGAATCCAGTCCGTGTTTATTTGAAGCTATTTCTCCCGCGCTAAACTTATAAATGTACGTAAGTTTTAGCCAATCGGTGCACACGTGATATGATTGTCAGTAAGTAAAATGACGTCATCGTAGCCTCGCGCTGACGCGAGTTGGATGGCGTTAGGACAGCTTAGTGTGCTACTTAATCTTCTTAATTCATAAATTGTTCTTATGATTATCATCCCAGAAGACCACAGGAATGTGCATATCTGGAAAAACAGGAGTCACCGTTGAAACCTGTTCATTCATATACGTACTATATATGTTAACTATTTTGTATGATTAAATTAGTTTAGAATCAATGTAAACGACGTTGTTCAATTGTTACAAGTCCAAGTCCATATAACACGTCAGAAACACTGGCAGTGTTGTGACGACGAACCAGGATCCACCTATCTGATCTCTCGTATACTATCTCCATCTTTAAATCGCATGCATTTGCGAGAAAGTCGCGCCAAGCGGATAATGCCATTGCTGGTTTACTCAACTCTTGTATTTGGATTTTGAGTGAGACAGGTTCGCGACTGCTTCATACTTTCACGACAAGTTGAAAATCGGACCTAGGCATGGCTACTTTAAAAAAGAAAATGCTATAAGAGACAAGGGAAAATGAAAGGAAAAGGATATGAAAAGAATAATCTCCCTGAGCCTAGTCCAACATCCAAAATCAGACCCTGAACATATCCCAATCAAGTAGTAAAACACATTTCGATGACCCTCTCCTGTTTGTGTAAATGGATAGAAGCGTATATTATTTAAGCCTAGATAAGTAGTAACGATATAATACCCATGGGTGAGACTTTACATCATTTAAGGTGTTTATATAAGAGTGTACTTTCACAGCACGGCGATTATGTCTCGGTTGCGTCCGGGACCTGCTTCAGTAAGCCATCGTTTGCTCTTCTTGGCCTTAAGAAGGTTGTGTTACCTCGACCACAAACAGTTACTCTCTATATAGACAGTGTGTAAGGTATCTGCTGGAGTTGTTCAGACTCCACCGTATTTACACACCACTTATATCCCCGTGCTAATACAAGAGTGCAACCTAGAAAGTAGATTTGAAGACAGTGCCCGTATTGCAAAAGAGTAGTGTACTTCCAATAAACCACTCATACGACACGGAGGTGGGGACCAATTGCGTGCGGTCTCGTTAAGCATCGCTCAAACCGAACCGGGAACGGGAATCACTTGCGTGCCGCATTCTATATGGCCTCTCGAAGGGGGAATCTCAATTTGTAAACTCACATTGGCGTCAGTGTCATGTGAATAATAGTTTACCAATTATTAATGTAGATATCCTATGTGCATCATCTGCGGATTGAGTAGTTAAACACAGAACATGGTTAGTTTGTTGAACACGGACTTATATACACATATAAGTCCGTGGTTGAACTTGTGTCACACGCATGGCAACGACAGCGCGCCGTATGGACAGTGGCAGTGTTTTGCGTAACGTTACGTTGACGTCGTTGCGTAGCAGTGGCTTTACGTAATAGCTCTCGTAGTTGTGTGGCGATTTCTCGAAATATTCGTAAAGTGCAGTGCAAGACGGACAACGATTGTGCAATTTCTAACAATTTTATATGTTTCATAGCATCGAGAAAAAGTGCGCGACCATTTGTACGGGAGCTTCCTTAAGCCGATCGCTGTCCGCAACACTTTTGGCGAGCGGAAATATGTAATTCACGTCGTCAGCTCCATGTGGTTAAACGTGTAAGAAATATACGTGCATTGCTTCAGAGTATAGTGACCTGGTAACGTAAAGTGAGCGTTTTTTAGATCGTTGAAGCCAATCACTGGGTCGAGAACAGCATGGTCGGATTAAGATAAATTCCGTGCGTGCGTGCACGTGTGTGAGCTTGTGTGCGTGCGTGCATGCGTGCGTTAGATGCATATGTAAAGTAGTTGTGTAGATGTTTTTTTAGCACGGACACACCGATTTATGACAGCGACCGGAAAACACGCGAATGGCGCCACCCGACGTCGTCGAGTTATAGCGGGTAAACACGCACGCCTCTAAATCAAAAAGTAAAAATAACACCAGTCACGCCTGTGAACTTCCCACATGACGACAGTCTCCGCCCTGCATTGTTACGACCCGATGTCAACAAACAATGTTTACTCATGCACTGATACAGGTTTACGGATCGCGTGTTGAGTAGGCTTCGGGCTAACGGAACACAGTATCGCTGTCGTCAGCAATGTCAGTCACAGACGAAACACTCACCGGTGTCGGACAGTAAAATCACAGCTCGTCCAGTCAGACTCTGTCCACTGACGTGCTCGATCAGGCTGCCTCGGATGAGGAAAGATGCGGAAGACGTTGAGACAACGGCGCCACTTGGGCGCCAATGAACCCACTACGTCCGCTCTCTCGTTCGCCCGCACACCCCCACGTCGATGACCACGCTCCCGCCAGCCGATTACCTCACGGCCGGTCCGCGGTTGTGAACTGTCGTTGACCCGTTGCACAATTACAACGTAAAGCTCGCTCAAAGTGACGTCGACGCCACTGCGTGCGCACAGAGCTCGCACAGGCGCCCGGCGAAAGCGGGTCAGCGCTGTGTGACGCAACCAGTTCAGTTTAGGTCAGGCGGGGACGAGCGGACGATTTCGTGCGTGCGTGCATGCGTGCGCGCGTGCGTGCGCGTGTGATTTATACGACGGACGGACGGTCAGTGCGGTGCTATCGCGTACAATAAAATCGATAGGTAGTTACGCAATTCAATGGCTTGTTGACGATTATTACGACACTGCGGTGTGGACATGTCGCCGTCTCGGTGTCGTTGCAGACGGATCGACCGAATCACGGTGCGTTATTTCTGCCCACCTCACCAGCCGACAAACCTGGTTTCTCTCCTTGTTGTTTCACAGATTTTTCATGGTGATTGATTGACCACAAGTTGCATAATTATCCCAATCAAACCGCAGAACAACAATTTTTATTCGACAATAAACTGCCTTGGACGATTCGGGCAACACTGCGCGAAAACAAGTCAAAGCACAATTGATGAAAACACGTCCATATATCACCATTAGACGAGATGGTATCAGCCAGGGCGCATTTTTCACCGTCCATACTGAAAACGTCAGACTATCATTTATCAAGGTGGCACATGTGACTCAACAACTAATCAGGGATGAATAAAAACACGTATAACGTACCGGAAAACGCACACTCGCAAAGGAAATGTAATCCAATAGAAAAATTAGTTATCACAGTTTAACTAAATGTGCAGGTGGATAAAACGCTCATAAGGAAAATTGATCAAAACAGAAATTCTATCGTTAACTTTAGAGAATGTTATCAATTATTTGCGTTTCACCTAGATGCTAATAAAATCTACTCTCGGCTTACGAGCGAAATTGGCACAATTGTACACAATATATTCATTTGTTGTAAGACACCTTCCGTCAAAAACATTATAAAACAATCTGATTTGTGTGCTTATTGTGTGGTGCGTTTTACGAACGATTTATGAATTATGATAGTAATAAACTTACTATAAATACAACTGTCAATTCATCACAGGGTTCATTGTGCTCGCAAGAGCCCAGCCTTTAAAAAGGAGGAAAACAAAGAAGAGGATATTGTCTGTCTAAGTCCTTGGAAACCAAGGTCAGAGACACATTAGACAAAGGGTTTGATCAATCTCAGATTCGACAAATATTCAGTTGCCAATATATATTTTATTGGTACGCCAGGGAGCTATGGTAGATAAACAAGGTAAGCCTATAAAGTTACGTTATTAAATTACTTCTTTACGTGAAATGCACATTGAAGTTTAGATTATTGCTAAACTCAACAGCGAACTCGATATTTCCTGACCGGTTCTGGTTTTGATACGAGAGAACATTGATACAATCAAATCATGCTTACGGCCTCATCAGAATGTTGTCGAGACGATAGCCAGGTAGCGTGCTGCTAAGAATAAACGGCTACAATATTAAACTATAAATACCACAGGCGAGTTATATTCCGTCGATAGCCCAAGCAATTCGCCGGATGAGATGACGAAAACACGCCTATCGAAGTGGCTATAGATCGCGCAAGTGGCGTTACGTCATATTCGAGTAACGTGCGTGCGTGCGGGCGTAAGCGCGCGCGCAGCGTAATTGACCGCTTACGCGAGACGTATGTGACGTAACAGTTCAGGCGTATTTGTTTACTCGCTATCATGGCCGGCGGCGCGTGCTGGACGTAAACATATTGCGGCGAGTTGATAACACGTGGACGTGTTGCCAATGCGTGTGTAAGGTTGTGTGGTTCACCGCTCGGTCTTCACGCGACAGAGACACATGTCTATTGGGCCGACAGTTCACGGAGAGATCGAGACACGGACACAAACAGTTCATCAGCCGGCGTGTAACACAAAGACATACTCTACTTCTTACGTCCGAGCTGACCGATGTGACGTTTGGGCAGAAACAAAGATTCACCAGCTTCAGTCTATAAATATACTGCATTTGCTCGCGGAGCAGTCTGGGGTCCATTTCACTAATGTTGTTAAGAGCTCTTAAACACGATTTTACAAATACATTTTTAACAGTGATTTTGAATACCTGGAAAGTGTCAACACCATGATGCGCGCCAGCGGGACTTTGTCACTGGTTTGTCGTGTGAATATTGTTCACGGTATCTGGCAATGGATATGTGTGTTTTGAAGAAAAAACTGTTTATAATTGTTTGAACAACGGATTTTCCATAAGATATTTTTTTATCGGTGAAACTGTCCTTAGGTCCCAGCGGAAGTTAATTTTCAATAGCCACAGTTCGTTGTCGTGTTGTTTTGGTCGTTTTTAAGTTCCTTCGGTAATTCTCAGTTTTAGTTGTATTATCGCAAACTTGTGTTTGACAGTCCATCTCCGTCTTCCTGTGGTCAATCTCTGGTCTTAAGGTGGCCAGGTGGTGTCTTCAAAAGAGCGTGGAAACGGCGCCAAATAAAATAACATTTGTTTTATTCGATATGTACCTAATGCAGTCTATCCAATTATCCATGTCAAAAATAACAAGCATAATACAAATTATGCATAAACATATTTTATACATCGTATAATATATGACATTGAAATAACAAACAAGTCAGGGGACTCCTCTAAGACAGCAATAGTCGCGATCGAGGAGCCACACCCTTATAAAAAATAAACTTGAAACATTATCAGACACATCATCCAAACCAAATTCTTCCCAAAATATTAAATAACTCTAAATAAGTATGTAGCATAGTTTACATGGTTATTGAGTTTGGTTTAATGTAGGCGTTGTATACGATTTCTAGAAACTGTCGTTTGCGCATTGAATAGTACTTAAGTGTTAGGAATGTGAATTGATTACAATAATCTTATTGAATTGTGTGGTTTCTAACTTATCATATCTCTCCCGTATTCCCTCCCTTAATTCCTCTCTCCCTTCTCACATTTCTCCCTCTCACATTTCTCCCTCTCACATTTCTCCCTCTCACATTTCTCCCTCTCACATTTCTCCCTCTCACATTTCTCCCTCTCCTCTCTCCCTCTCCATTTCTCCCTCCCTCCCTCCCTCCCTCCCTCCCTCCCTCCTCCCTCCCTCCCTCCCTCCCTCCTCTCCCTCCCTCCCTCCCTCCCTCCCTCTCCTTCCCTCTCCTCCCTCCCTCCCTCCTCTCCCTCTCCTCCCTCCCTCCCTCCTCCCTCCCTCCCTCCCTCCCTCCTCCCTCCCTCCCTCCCTCCCTCCCTCCCTCCCTCCCTCCCTCCCTCCCTCCCTCCCTCCCTCCCTCCCTCCCTCCCTCCCTCCCTCCCTCCCTCCTCCCTCCCTCCCTCCCTCCCTCCCTCCCTCCCTCCCTCCCTCCTCTTTACTCTTTATCTCTCTCTCTCCACCCCACACTTTATCGTTCTCTCCATCCATTTTCCTCTGTTCCAGTCCCTTCCCATCGCTCCATTCTCACCATTTCCCACAGGTACACTCTCTCCATCACGCCCCCCCCCCCCCGTATGTCTAAGACGTGCGTCTCGAGACGGCCCCTGGATGTCTCCGGATGAGGAAGGAGTGACGTAACAGCGTCCAGCCATCACTCAACGGTGCCCTGCATTGGCGGCGGTCACGCTTCTCGGCCGCGCCGGTCAGTTTACGTCGGGTCAGTTATTTGCGGCGGCGACCGCTCGTCAGAGGTCAACCTAATGTTGCGTAAGCAAACAGAACGACGCCGCAGCCGCCGCCACCGTCGCCCCCACCGTCGCCGTCGCCGTCGCCGTCGCCGCCGCCGCCGCCGACGACGACGACGAGGGAGGTGCCGAAAGGAGTGACGGACCGCATGAGGGAACGGAGGTGATGGGAATGAGGGAGGGGAAGGGGTAGGGATGATGGGAAGGGGAAGAGGACGGGGATGATGGTGTATGGAGAGGGAGATTGGGATGGAGGTGATGGGATGGGGTGGGAGGCAGGGGGTAGAGGTGATGGGACAGGGGGTACGATGTGGGGACGGGGATAAGAGGACAGGAGACGAGAGGGTTAGAGGACAAGGGAACGAGGAGACCGTGTGAGGATCAAGAAGGCGAGGTCCGGGTAGCGAAGTCAAGTAAGGATGTTGAAAGAGCATCCTATGTGTATATAAAAACATAACAGGTAGATATCTAAATATCTAGCAATGTAGCTAATAGCGGATACAAACAACTCATCAATACATGCTACTGTTTCGTTTTTATGGAATCTCTTTTTCGAAAGTATACGAAGTAGGATGCAGCGCTTTGATGATAATAATAATGATGACGAAGAAGATAATGAAGACGAAGAAGAAGAGCATGTTATTTTCCGAGAAAGTTCACAGCCTGATTTGTAGCATATCTTTCTAAAAAGTTTTGTTCCACAACTGACACAACATGTAACTGTGTCTTTCAAACCGGCCCATACGGTTACAGACTCACTCGGTCCCTTCACTCCGCCTCACTCAGCCCCTTCACTCTGCCTCACTCAGTCCCTTCACTCCGCCTCACTCAGTCCCTTCACTCCAGTCCCTTCACTCCACCTCATTCAGTCCCTTCACTCCACCTCACTCAATCCCTTCACTCCGCCTCACTCAGTCCCTTCACTCCACCTCACTCAGTCCCTTCACTCCACCTCACTCAGTCCCTTCACTCCACCTCATTCAGTCCATTCACTCCACCTCACTCAGTCCCTTCACTCCGCCTCACTCGGTCCCTTTACTCCGCCTCACTCAGCCTCTTCACTCCGCCGCGTTACTCCGCCTCAATCGGTCCCTTCACGCCGCTTCACTCAGTCCATTCACTCCGCCTTACTCAGTCCCGCCACTGAGCCGCACTCAGTCCCACAAACCCGCCGTCTGTGTGGTCAGTCTGTGTGGATAGTAGTCTGATCACGTAGACGGCGGGTGAGGTGAGGACGGAGAGACGCAAACATTACATCGCTCACTCATCCGTCAACTTGACGACTTGTTATGATCACATCGAGTGTATCACGAGGCATCGACAGTAGTGATTAATGTGTTCTGAAGAATAGGACTGCACTCTTCTGCGCATCCAATATAATGTATATACATAGTGCATACACTTTAGTGTGTGTGTGTGTGTGTGTGTGTGTGTGTGTGTGTGTGTGTGTGTGTGTGTGTGTGTGTGTGTGTGTGTGTGTGTGTGTGTGTGTGTGTGTGTGTGTGTGTGTGTGTGTATATATATATATATATTGTGTGTGTATGTGCGGTGTGTGTGTACACGCATGCGTATAATATATGCATGCATATATGTGTGTGTGTATATATAGTAGTTACTATGTACGTACGTACATACATACGTACGTACGTATGCATGTAAGTATATATCTATGCATGCATGCATGTATGCATGTAAGTATATAAGTATGTATGTACGACCGTATTTACGTACGCGTGTATGTATATACGTATGTACGCATGTAGGTACGTATGTTTGTGAACACGTGTTACTGCAGACTGTACATAATGTACGCGTGTACACACTGTGCTGTGTTGAGACGGCCCCCAGGTCGGCAGCGAGCGAGCGCCGTCAACGCTATCAATGATCCCTTGTGTAATAACGTCACCGAAAAGCGGGTCAGAGTTACATCAGAGTAGAGTGACCGCTCGGTGTCGTTCGACACACTGGTCATCTCTCTTGCTGACCGGTTCAGTGGAGCGACAGCGGGCGAGACAAGCCTGAGGGACCACGACCTGCTGCTTCATTTCAGCGGGCAAGAGTGGGATAGAATCGGGCGGAATACGGTCCATAATAACATTACGTGTACTGTCTGTTGTTTCCGTGTCATAAAAGTCACGTACGTGACCTCACGTGAACGTTGTCTGTCGTCTGGTGTTACATCGAATACGGGAATTGCCTATAGCTGATATGACTAACAGACCAAAGTCAGTCAACAATGATAAATACTAACTCCCTAACAAAATCCGTTCATGTTCTGTCTGTAGACAGAGTAGTTGGTAGAACACGACACTTGCAATAAACAGACTCCGGTTCGAATCCTTTGCTGTCATTTAGAAGTTGGTGTACTTCCGTTCAACCCACGTTGCTTCAGTTTAAGTTAATAAATTGTGTAGTATTTCGCTACAGACATTAGCCAATATGTGTGGTATTTCCAAATATATCGTTGATAACATTTCGGTACACATTGCACAATAAGTCAAGGCTTAATAAACATACAGTATGTACATGAAGATGGCTGCAGTATATCCTTATCAATACGACTGTGTTACAAATTTGTGACAGCGGCGGCGGCAACAACATTTGCGTAGTAGTTGCAACGTGGGTGAATGTTTTCTGAAGTAATAGAAATAGGTGCTCTCTATAGTTATGATAACGAGAACATTTAATTATATTATGTTGTCACAGCATTGAGCTCGGACGTTTTGAGCATATTGAGGCTAAATAAATATATCATTACTACTATTACTTATTATAAAACGTCAACAGCTATCCAAAGGATTGCATACACGCTTAGTAATAACTTTTCGCTAAACCGCATACATAACAGCAGAATAAGGAAGAAAACCGATGAAAAATTCCCGTGTCGAACGTCTAAAAAGCTTCGCCATGTCGTACATTATCGCATTATTGTCGGTTGCAACACGATTGACCTGTCGATGCTAATTGACGTCGCTTAAAAGCCCTAAAGCTCTAGAACAGGAAACACGAAATGTGTTCACTTTATCAACAGAATGTGTTTTCTAGCGAGAAAAAACACACTTTAGTGGCCGATGGCCATCGGTGACATTGCGTCCACGCACGAGTCAATCTTTTGTCAACAACATCATCAATAACATTTCAGTACATACATCCCGCAATAAAAGCTCTAAGTACGAAAATAAGACTTGTGTAACATTAATGTTTTCAGATGGCTGAAGCTTCGCTATATCAATGTGACAGCGTTACAGAGATGCTGAAAGCAGCAGCAGCAGCAACAGCAGCAAGCACATGTAGATTGGTAGTCGGATTAGTTGACAGACTATTTTGCCCAACTAGTCCGACAGAAAAATTGCGCGTACAAGACCCACAAACGCCGACTAATCATCAACCGATGTGTAGAAAAAGAACGAGGGAGAGGAGATGGGATGAGATGGAGAGGGAGAGCGCGGCAGACGAATGGGGGAGGAGAGACCAAGCGATACGGAAGAGGACGAGGAGAAGAACAGCTTTACCGTTAGCAAAATCTCACGCTTTTTTGATGTTTCTTGGTAAGCTTCGTCAGTGATACTTAGAATCCATTTTGTACATTTTGAGAAAACACAGACGTGGAGAGCTTAAACGTTTTGCGGGACAGAGAGAACGAACGAGGAAGAACGGATGGCAAAGAAAGCATGTGTGTGAGGGGGGACAGAGAGAGATAGAGATAGAGAGAGAGGGGAGATAGAGAGAGATAGAGAGGGGGAGAGGAGATAGAGAGATAGAAGAGAGGAGAGGAATAGAGAGAGGAGAGAGAGGAGAGAGAGAGATAGAGAGGGGGAGGGAGAGAGAGGGAGAGAGGAGAAGGGAGAGAGGGAGAGAGGGAGAGAGGGAGAGAGAAAGAGATAGAGATAGAGATAGAGAGAGAGGGGGAGAGGGGGAGAGATAGAGAGAGAGAGAGGGGGGGAGAGGGAGAGATAGGGAGAGAGATAGAGAGAGAGGGGGGAGACGGAGAGAGTGAGAGAGATAGAGGAGAGGGAGAGAGGGAGAGATAGAGATAGAGAGAGAGAAAGAGAGAGAGAGAGAGAGGGAGAGAGGGAGAGAGAGAGAGGGAGGGGAGGAGAGGGAGGGAGAGAGGGAGAGAGGGAGAGAGACGGACGGACAGACTGGTAGATAGAGGGGGAGGGAGAGACCAAGCGACCTACTGGGAGGGGGAGAGGACGGAGGAGAGAAGAGAGTGGATCAGCGTGAATTGAGACGCCGGCTAGTCGCGCTAAAATGACTACACGCTTTTTTGGATGTTTCTTGGTCAAGCCTTCGTCAGTGAATACTTTAGAATCTTCCATTTTGGTAGCATTTCCTGAGTTAAAACACAGATGTGGACTTTTTGTAGCTTCAAATCGTTTTTATTATAATCATTGTATCTAGTAAATCACTGAACTCATTAAAACAATGTAATACAACAGTTTAGTAATTAAATCAAACGAGTCACCGCGCCCAGTGTAGTCTCGTTTAGCCGACTGTCGCTTGGTTGCGTAATGAAAAAGTGCTACCAACTCACGGAGTTTGGTTAATCGAGGTTATGTGCACTGGCGTGATGTGTCCAGATTACTCGTTGTGATGTATGACAGTAACACAAGCTGCCATTCCCCCCAGCGGTATATGACCTTTTACATTTCTCTCAGGTCACATTTTTATATACGCTGACAAAACGTCAACATACCCACCAACGAGGAAATCAACTTTGTTCAAGTACAAATATACGCAAAGATCACAACAGGAACTCGCTCGAAATAACACAAACGCAACTGTTCAGTAGTTCTAACTTATTCGAAAGGTGGCAGCACGTTACGGTCTCGCTATCACATACGTACGTGATTTCGAAAAAAACGATGTTTTCGTATGTGACGCAATACGTTTAACGTAATGAAAACTACCTTTTCGCAATATTCTGCGCCAGGGCCGGTATTCTCGAACGACTTACGAATTTCTTTGCGCCGTTTTTTCGTAAAAGTGGCGTCGAAACTTTCGTAAGTGACGATTTTTCGTAAATGCTATTCTGAGATGCAATATACAGCAAAACGAATTGGAAAAAGCTTGAAACAACTCGAACCGGACATGTCGTTGTTGTTTTAATGTGTTTTGTCGAAATCGGTATGGCTACATAGACGTACACCGGATCGGGGCAGTATGTTCCTGGTGTTTATATATTAAATACTATAATGTACATAATATTATAATGTCGAAAATGTTGCTTAGTTAGGCCATACGAACGTTTGGGAATGTGAAAGTTTTTACCCTACTGCATTTTCAGATGGTAAAAGAAAAGCCAAGTCGGGCTGAGTTGATCTAGGTAACTGTCATGTTCAACATGGTTCCTTTTCCCCACGTTTAACTCACCAGACAACTTGTTAAGAATGACTAGTCTGGTTAATCCCAGGCGGAAGAACGGAGTGCTCCCATTTAACAGAAACGGGTAAGAAGTTTTCTCGTACATTACCAGGTATATACGTTAATCTGATTTTTTCGTTGGGCGTCTGCACACGTGCCACTTGAAACTGCCGTAGTTGTCCGACTGAGCGCCGCAACTATCACATCTGAATGGCTTCGCTGCTGTCTCCATCGGTAGATATCTCTTCTGTGGACCTGAACACTCTATACCCGTCTTGCCACACGCGGCCGGCTTCTCGACGGTCGCATTGCGACTGCACACGTGCATCTTTAGGTCACGCGACGTCCCAAAGATGTGTTTACAGTTGTCACATCTGAAGGATTTTTTCCCGTCGTGGATGAGTTTGTGTCGGTTTCGGCTGTAGCTCTGAGAGAATGTCGCCCCACAGACATCACACGCGTACGGTCTCTCCCCAGTGTGAATGCGCATGTGACGTTTCAGAGTACTGTTCAGTGCAAACTGTTCTCCACAAATGACACATTTGATGGGCGCTTTCCCGGAATGTGCTTGCATGTGGATCTTCAACTGCACACGCTGTGCAAAACGTACACCACAAACGGCACATTTATAAGGTTTATCAAGAGTATGAATTTGATTCAGACGATTCCTGGCTAACGTATCACTGCCTATAAACGGTGTTTTGCATTTGTTGAGTTTATCCACTGTATTGGCTTTGGGTTTGTCATTTGCTGAAAACATATCTAAAGGTGTTTCACATTTATCCGTTTCTTTCCTCGCGTGGGTGTGTTTATGTGTATTTAATTGCGAGATCTCTACAAACCGCGCCCCACACGTTTCACATTTGTGTCGTGTTTCCTGTGAGCAAGCGCTAGAATGCCACTTCGAAGTTTTGTAGTTCATGAACCGGGCCCCACATGTGTTACACGCGTAAGGTCCACCGTTGTGGATACGCATGTGAGATTTCAGATGACCTCTTTGTGCAAACACTGCGCCACATGTGCCACATTTGTAGGGTTTCTCTTCGGTGTGAGTGAGCTGATGTTCATAAAGATTTTCACTTTTAGCAAACACTGTGCCACAAACATCACATGTGTACTGTTTCTCTTCGGTATGAGTGAGCAGGTGTTCACGAAGAATTTCCTTTTCAGCAAACACTGTGTCACAAACGTCACATACAAACGGTTTATCTTCATTGTGAGTGCGCTGATGTTGATGAAAAGTGTCACTGGCAACAAACACAGCCCCACACATATCACAAATGTAGGGTTTCTGTTCAATGTGAACATGCAGATGTTCCTGTAGACTTTCACTGTCAGTGAACACTTCCTGACAAACGTCGCACATGTATGGTTTCTCTTCAGGCTGAATGCACACATGGTCATTGGGATTTTCACTTGCAACTAACACTTCCCCACAAGTACCACAAATGTTTGGTTTCACTTTCATTTCAGTGTCACTGAGTTCAGCCTGAAGATCATCATTGTCATCAAACATTTCGCCAAACGTGTCATGTATGTGGTGTTTTTCCCTGGTTGAAGAAGCATGGCTACTGTTTGTGTTACAACTTTGGCCAAACGTATGTTTATCCATTTTATCAGTGAAACTGTTTGTTCATGAATTCACTTACATATCAGGACACGTGGACCTAGGACAGTGGTATTTTTTCCATTCCATCAGTGGTCGACTGGTTTCATCCATTTGACTCCTTCATGGAGGCCTCTGGAACAATATATATATATAAATAATATATATAAATATACAAGCATTCATCTATGAGGGTGTCCAATTTAGCATATATAACGTCGTGAGCAGCCAATTTGTGTTATACATGTACTTAATTACTGCTATGCTGCACTCGATTTCAAGCTAGAGCAGAGGACAATAATAAAAAGGTCCTCCTCTTAATAGAAGCACATAAGTCATAATCATGATAACTCTCTGCTTTAAAATACGAACAATATTGTTTACAAGCCATTATCCTTCTGTCGACACTGAATGTCCCCAAGAGCTCCACTGATTACTAGCCCAACCCACATCGTAATCAAACAGCCATTAACTGACTAAATAATGACTAGAATAGTAACCCCCATTACTAGACAAAATGTTTTATAGAGACTGTTCTAGATAAGCTGTGCGCCCCAAAGCTGACTTGATCTCATTATCGCCCAGTGGCAATGTACCGATTATTATAACGACAGTCGCACGTTATTGCTACACAACATACATATGCAATTTTGATAACCGAGCGTTAGTTGTAACTTACATAAATTCATGTCAAAAATGCAGTCGAGGTCAAACTGCTTTAAACAGGTTCTTTTTCTTGTTGTTTTTGTTGTTGTTTTACTTTCTTTTTCGACTAGCGGAACGCAGATGTACCCGTCATTCGGTTATTTGTCTACCTTTCACTAGATGGCGCCACGTTAATCCGCTATTCTTGCTTATTCTTCCACGTTTCACAAGCATATTGCGGATGATTATTATACGTATATGTATATGATGTATATGATGTATATGATGTATATGATGTATATGATGTATATGATGTATATGATGTATATGATGTGTATATATATATATATATATATATATATATATATATATATATATATATATATATATATATATATATATATATATATATATATATATATATATATATATATAATATCATATATATATTATAATAATTCATAATTGATTATATGCAATATATACCATTATATATATATATATATATATATATATATATATATATATATATATATATATATATATATATATATATATAATATGTGATACTAGAATATAATTATTACATATTATATATATATATATATATATATATATATATATATATATATATATATATATATATAATAGTGATGTTTGAGAACAATTGTTTATCAATATGAATACCTTGGTCATATCCTGTGCAACAATAATAATAAAATAACTTATATTACGCCCAAATAATTGGAAACGATGCCCAGAGGCGCATCAATGCAAAATAGTTAATCGATCTGAGAGGCAACAAACAATTCAATTTGTCAACAGATTGATTGATACGCCAGGGAGCTATATGGTCGATAGACAAGGTTATATTGATATATAAACCGAGTGTGTGGTGTGGTGGGTAATATCCTACTAACAAATTTTGTTGGTGGAAACAACAAAACAACTTCATAAACAGTAGTGTGCATGTAATAACATCGACATAAAGTTATAATAGTAAACTGTGATTAATAAAAAAACAATAGGTATGCATATATAATTCACTAGATGAAACCGTAGTGTGTGTGTGTGTGTGTGTGTGCGTGCGTGCGTGCGTGCGTGCGTGCGTGCGTGCGTGCGTGCGTGCGTGCGTGCGTGCGTGCGTGCGTGTGTCGTATTACTGCGAAAGTTCGTTTCGGGCGAAGCTGCTGCGGATTATTGGCGTCGCCTTGCTTGCCTTTGTTCGTGGTATTTTTACCTTAAAGTACATTTTTACAATGTTGTTTGTCAATTTTTTGTAACTTAATAGTGTTATCGAAAACATACTTGATTTCATTATCAACTTAATTATCTATCACAGTAGCGCCGTCTGACGGAATCGGATGATTCAATGTGGACATTTCTAATGCATGTATTTTTCTAAATCTTCTTAGTTTTGCAATGTTCACCTTTTCAAATGGATTCTTAAAAGGAATTATTTTCAGAATATAAAATTCTTTGTAATATAACAATTAATGTACTTATTTCACGTAATCCTATGGAATTCCAATGGAATTGTGTTTTATTAATGACTAATGACCCTAATAATATATCGAATAAAATCCCTTTCGTATTCCAAATAACTCCCGCGTACGTGGATTTTATAGTTTGGGCTCGAACTGCCTATATTATCCTTTTAGGGCATGACTATTAGTGATTGCTAAATCATAATTCTAATAAAACATAATTACATAAAATAAATATATACATTGTATATTATTCTAAAGTTCTCAAAGAATCCCTTTTCATTATAATTTGGCACACGAAAGAATCCATTAAAACCCAAAATAATCTGGCAGCACCATCAGACGAATTCAAGTTTACGTCACTGATGCCTTCTGCGAATGACGTCACAAAGGTTACCTGACAACATGCCATCGATTCGATCGCCCGCCTTGTACGACTAGGTAAATACAACTCGATAACATCTCTTATTATAAATATAAGTGTGTGTGCGTGTGTGTGTGCGCGTGTACGTGTGCGTGTGCATGCATGGGTGCGTGCGATTGCGTGCGTATGTATGACTTCATGTTTGATAATTATTTGAGAAAGACATACATAGTCATAGGCCTACTATAGCAAGCAGGACTCGTTGCGCTGCGCTACAATATCCCAACTGATCGTCTCCGTAAATCACGGACGTACATGCAATACGAGCAGCGTGTGGGTGAATTTACCAAAAAACATACGACCTGGGGCCGACCACACTCTACGAGCGATTTCATTGGCTGAGGTTAAAAGAGTAGGGATGTGCCATGGACAATAGGGCGTGCAAGTCTCGCGCGCGAAAACGAGGCTGGGGGCAGTTGGGGGCAGGAGGTCCATATACTCCATGTTAACATATAGGACTTTGTTTTGTTTTGGTCGTAATAATCGAACTGTCCCGAAATAGCGTATTTCATTTATATTGTCCGAAGGATTATTACAAGCAGAAGCAGTGGAACATTTTGCCGGTGACAATGATCACGGAAATCATGAATTTTAATCGATTATTATGGTGGTTGCCATGGCAATAGCGGCAAGTACTTGTGCTTGGCGATCTTGACTAATAATGAAGAATGCCAGTTTTCGCGCAGTACAACCTGTTTGGGCCAAACGTATACATGTGTTATGATTATGTGCATTTAGACAACTTGACAGATATAAATGCTTATCGAAACCACAACGTACAGCAATGTAAAACGCAAATCCCGTAAAAGACACATACATCGTAGCATCGTGTCGATTATCTGCACTACGTCTACGTAAATCGCTATGTGTCTATGATAGTGTGATAAACTCAATATTAAATCGGACATTTAAGATAAGAAACATATAACACAAGATATTTATCAACTGATTTTCTAAGTATTCATCAGTCGGAAGCTACAACTGTCATCCATCGTTAGAATATTATTATGTCCAGTCCCCAATTAGTCTCGCTTAGTCCCCAATAAGCTCCAGTCGCGCGGAGTCACGCCATGTATCGTGACCCACTTGCAGGCCCTATACTATATAGGCTGGTACTAACGTATTCAGTCGCAGCGACCCCTGGCGCACGACGATGAGGCAATGACATTTTAAAAAGGAATTGAAAAAAATCACACTTCAAAGATTATACAACACTTCCGGACCAACTTCAAGTTCCAACTATAATGTTATTGTTGTTAGCACGACGCACACAATTCGCGTATGCGGTGTTACAATAACCGATATCCATTTAGCTAGAAATCAAGGTTCCAGTCTAAATTATAGCCACATAGGGCGTGTAACTCTCGCGCGCGAAAACGAGGCTGGTGGCAGTTGGGGGCAGGACATCCATTGTTTTCGTTTTTAATAATCGAACTGTTCCCAAATAGCGTGTTTCAGTTATATTGTCCGAAGGATTATTACAAGCAGAAGCAATGGAACACTGACAATGATCACGGAAATTATGAATTTTAGACGACTTGTCAGATATAAGTGCTTATCGATACCACAACGTACAGCACTGTAAAATGCAAATCCCGTAAAAGACACATACGGCCTAAAATCGTGTTTATTATCAGCACTACGTAAATCGCTATATTCCTATGACAGTGTGGTAAACTAAATATTAAATCGGACATTTAAGATAAGAAAGGTACAACACAAGATATTTAAAAACTGATTTTCCTACTATTCATCAGTCGGAAGCTACAACTGTCATCCATCGTTAGAATATTATTCTTGTGTCCAGTCCCCAGTCAGCTCCAGTCGCGCGGAGTATCGCCTTGTATCGTGACCCACTTACACACAGGCCCTATAGCAAAACTCCTGTGTAACTGCGGGACTTGTGGGCCACTGGAGGCTACTAATCACATGGGCGTCAAGAAATGTTTTTTTTAATCGCTAAAGAAAAGTTCAGCCGATCATATTGTCTGCCGGGCTAGTTTTCGTTTCAGTAATAGGGGAAACCGGGGCAAAGCGAAACACGGGGTATAGTAAAACAGTGCCAACACAGCAATATAAATGCCGCAATCTATCTGTTATTATTACCATTAGATAGTTACATGACGATGCATTGTTTGTAGTGGTTGCCATTTGCAATTATCAGGTATTTTGTGAGGATATGTCTGTTTTTGGTGAATTTAAACCAGTAATATTTGTAAGTAAACATTCTGGTAAAGTACTTTAAACTTGTCGAATCCTTATGAAAGCCAAGGTTTTATATTTAAGGTCTATGTATGTTTAATGCATGATGGTAGGTCTGTGCGCTCGCCAATGCCTTGCGATGAAACAATATCGTGTAGTCGAGGCAAAGTGGAATATTGTTCCACTTTCCCCCGGCTTAGGTCTACATTATTTATTAGTGCACATATATAAATGATAATGAAAACTTTTGATCGATAAACTGACCAGCAAATAGGTCACCAGACGCTACGAAAGAAGAATCTTTCCCCTATAGACTAGAGTGACAGGCTGGCCCGCTGCATTGAAGCTGCCGTGGACCACTGGCTGTCATCTACTTGCATGGCAGAAAGTGCTATACTCACTGGCAGGATATATAGAATAGAACTGTTGAACAATAATTTTAACTTGGATATGTGTTGCTGTCCCCCTAGCCCTAGGGCTAGTAAGACAGCTCATGATTAATTTCTGGAGTAGGCCAGCAGGGCCAGCTGTTCGATGTTTTGAGTTGGTTCACTATGTTGGGGTAGGGTTCTAAATATTTGTCACTATGGTTCCTTGGCAATGTGAATAATGATCCGGTGAGATAGGATGTAGCATCCAGCTTAGTAATTAGGGGAAGGGCTGTGACCCGGATTATATAGAACCCAAACACTGGACAGTTCGGTGTTTGAGCAACATTAGTCCATTTGGGGACATGCTGGCTATAGCAGTCATTGTGAAGTCACAAGTATGGTTATTTCCTGTTGGCCACATCACATTTGAACGGAAAGGGAAACTGTTTTAAGGAAACTTGTTACTATGACATCTCTGCTATTTTGTTGTAGTTTGCCTAATTTTATTTATTTATTGTTATTACTATTGACACAGTATCATTAGTTAGTTGACTATCTTAATAATAATACTTTTCTACCTTTTCTACTACTGTTGTTGTTATTAATGTTGGCAGCTCTGTTTTGTTGTTGTTTTCCCTATTCTCTCATCCACTTTGCATGGTCTGTTTTTTAATCTGTGAAATTGTAATTAATTATATAGGTCTGGGTGTTCTCGCTTATGTCTTTGGAGGACGGACTTCAGTTGGTTGATTTTCAAACGACTTTTTTGTAAAACACCACAACAATTGTAGATCTGGTAGAATAACAAATTAAAATAATACTAAGCTGTACTCACCCCTCACACTTTGAGACACTGTATACTAAGTATAAGCAGGTTGATTTGTTTCATACTGGCATATTAGTGAGGTAACTGTTTGAACACATTGTACACAATTAAACAACACTGGCTAACTGATGTCAGTAAATAAATAATGTGATAATTATGTAGAAAACTTGGTGCAGTCCTATGTATATACAGGGACCGCAGTGGCTTTCTGCCGTGCAGTAGCATGACTGTCACCAGCCCATGTTGACTTCAAGGTATCATGTGTCAACTGATAGCGGCCGAGCGATCTTGTTCTACTGGTGTGTTATATTTATATCTATGGCGACAAATAAATGACCCTTGGAGAGGCAGCCGTAAGCGGAGATTCCTAAAGCCACAACACAGGAGAACGTTGAGGATGTCATGTAGAGCACAGTGGCCGCAGGGGTAGAGCGCAGTGGCTCAGGGGTAGAGCTTCAGACTCTTGACTAAGAGAACCAAAGTTCGAATCCTGTGCTGTGGTGTTAAAACCTTGGGCAAGTTTTTTCACTCTACCTTGCTCCAGTTCACTAAGCTGTATAAATGAGTGCCTGGCTATAGACAGTGGTCAATATGTGTACGAGCAGCCTTCACACATTAATTGCAGCATATGGCTGGATGCTTCCCAAAGAAGTTGAGATGGAGTCTGATTGAACAAGTCTGTCAGGGAAGTAAAGTGTCAAGCGCTTTGAGCAATCCTGGGTAAAGAATACTGCCCTATATAAGAACTTACCTTTTGTTCAGAGCTTTATTCTGAACCTAGGAGTGGGGGTAAATGGATCAAGTGTAACTCATGCAGCAAGTGAGCACACGAGGATTATGCAGAAACACAGGCCAGAGACTTTAATTATACTTGTGATTTATTCCTGGAATAGACAACTGTGACTGAAGCTAATTAAGCTGTTTGCCACCAGACAATCACAGCCTATGAGTCAGTATAATTTGTGATTTACAATCACATTAGAGATAGCATGATTAATCATGCAGGCATATTAAGCAAATTCATAATTATCATGATTTGTTACATCGAGTTGGACATTGATTTGGATACAATCCTATGCACCTCCTTGGAGGAAAAATTATGTTTCACTTTGCCCTGACATATTTCATTTTGCCCCAAGTCTTACATTGTCATAGCAATATGGCATGCCAAAAAATTCACAGTATACCATATTAATAACAAACAAGAACATACATTTGCATAATTATATACTTTAGTATCCAAATACATATCAAACGTGCCTTTACATGGCCTCTGCTGTCAAGTCTTCAGGAACATTCTGTGCGTGCGACTTGAGATCGAAGTAAGTGTTGATTTGGCTGCGACACATGGGACAGCGGCTGAGACGCGGGAAGCAGACGGCACAGACGCAGCAGTGACGACACGGCAGCAGCACCCTGTCAACCTCGGCGTTTTGACATACGACACACAGTGTAGATTCTTTGTCGTCCCGTGGCGCCGCCTGGCGATCACCGTCTCCACTAGCGGCGTGGTCGTCGGTGTTCGCAACGAACAGAGTCTGAGACGGTAAAGGATGACATTAACGCGGCAACCAGTTTGCATTGTTAAACAGTGAAAATTTACACGAGTGGACAATTTGTGTGATTCCGGACAGGTTGGTGACATCACCATCGACACCATGACACAAGTAGTTTTCGCCAGGTGACGACACCAGCATGTAGAATAAAAGACGTGATGCCACAGGAATGACAACGGGGTTGTATGTTATTTACTGGAGACATGACGAAGGAATAGGGAGGGTTAATAGTATGACCACATAAGTAATTAACAACAACACGGGGAACTTTATAGTATTTACAACAGGAATAAATAACAAAACGATAGAGGATTATGGATTTACCCCAGGAGTAAGTGGCAATAGGGTACAGAGGGATATAGCATTTACCTTCAGAAGAAGTGGTTGTGAAAATGGTGTCCTGACATATTGAGCAATGACGTGTGAAACGGCAGGACACGTGTCATCTTTCAGGTGAACCAGTGTCACTGTCAACACCTGAAACATGTGACACATAGTGACTGTCAGGCATAGCCTCGTCGATGTGGCGAGAAACAAAACTCCCTTCCTAACAACACCCAACAGCTACCCTAGAATCACTAGAATAAACGTACAAGTAATTCTAAACAATTGTAAAACAATCTGACAAGAAATCATGGAGACACTTCACTTTTGTGTTATTTTTATATTAAAAAAGTCATGGTGGTTATTGCGATGCTTGCTGGATCAGAATTATTATTTTAAGCTCTACCAATCTCTTTAAATGACTATGTATAACAATATCAGATGCTCAATTTCTTGATGCAGGAGTACAATCCGCGCTAAAATTAATCTAACAAACGCAAAATGTTTAGTGACATGAAATGAATGCGCTATTATGCGTTGTCACCTCCGTGTCACTCACAACTTGGTGACACAGTTCGGTTGTCATGGCAACATCGTCTCTGATGGCTTCTGGGTTGTAAAGTAGAACAACAAGGGGGTATTTATCCCTCGGTACGTCTCCTAGGGGAAGTTCAAATACTGGTGGGGCGAGTAGGATCTCCTTCTTCTCACACGTTTCTATGGTGCTGATGTTTAGCTTAAAGAAATCTGTCGACATTGTGATTCTTATGGTCTTACGGTGTACTATTAAGAACATTTTCATATTTAAATATTTACGTTAAAATACAATTAGGCAGTTCATTTTTTGTGTCTAGGTTCACCTAAAAACCAAGCCAACAAAAGGCAAAAGAAACAACCAGGTATACTTTCAATGACTGAGTGTAGGCACGTGCTGCTCTCAATCGTAATACATCAGTGTCATTGTTCTTTTGCTACACACCTGAGGGAATGTGTCCCACAACACCTAGTAACATTCATGTTCATGTACAATAACTGTCCTTTGTTGTCACTTGTCATATCTGTAATAATGACAATAAATGGCTGTTGGTAGCATTTGGAATGAACTGCATTCAACAATAGTATAGACGTTTATAGATAACTTTATAAGCTCTGTCTCATAAGTACATTTTCATGTTGTCTAGTGCCTTTTATTTGTTATGGTTACCTTGTAGTAAACACAATGACTTCTGCACTGTTAAAACCCATGTTAGACATCCCCCTATTTTATAAACGAAAATGTAATTAATTTTCAACAAAAGTCGATATGTTTCATTCTAGCTAAAACTAGCTAAACCGAAAGCAGCTCCAAGGATACAGGATTTGGAGTCCGCTGTCGTCTACAAATGAGTGTTCGGCAAGAAACGACTTGTCAGAAATCTGGCGTGCTATGTCTGGCCATGGCTGGTGAATGGCGGGGTACAGCTCGTCAATCGACACGGCCCACAGAGGTCGAAGTTCAGCAGCAATGCGACACGTTACTTCAAAAGTGGCACCACCTGAAATTAATGTTCACTTCAGAGTTCTGATGGTGTTTTTAATAAACCTACAGGCTCAGTCAGACTGGTAGCATCTCCTCCCGGGAATCAAGGTCCATTCACCTCTTCCTTTCTTTCCAAGTCCAATCAAGTTTCTTTCATAACAAAAACCGTAGTCAGAGGAAGTTTAAGATGAAAACATGTAGCAGTGTTAAGACATGCCTGGTTTGTTTCTCTATGGATGGGTAGCAGTGTTAAGATGCGCTTGGTTTGATTCTCTATGGATGGGTTGCAGTGTTAAGATGTGTTTGGTTTGTTTCTCTATGGATGGGTAGCAGTGTTAAGATGTGCTTGGTTTTTTCTCTATGGGCGGGTAGCAGTGTTAAGATGCGCTTGGTTTGTTTCTCTATGGGTGGGTAGCAGTGTTAAGATGCGCTTGGTTTGTTTCTCTATGGATGGGTAGCAGTGTTAAGATGCGCTTGGTTTGATTCTCTATGGATGGGTAGCAGTGTTAAGATGCGCTTGGTTTGTTTCTCTATGGATGGGTAGCAGTGTTAAGATGCGCTTGGTTTGTTTCTCTATGGATGGGTAGCAGTGTTAAGATGCGCTTGGTTTGTTTCTCTATGGATGGGTAGCAGTGTTAAGATGAGTTTGGTTTGATTCTCTATGGATGGGTAGCAGTGTTAAGATGTGTTTGGTTTGATTCTCTATGGATGGGTAGCAGTGTTAAGATGCGCTTGGTTTGTTTCTCTATGGATGGGTAGCAGTGTTAAGATGCGCTTGGTTTGTTTCTCTATGGATGGGTAGCACTGTTAAGATGTGTTTGGTTTGATTCTCTATGGATGGGTAGCAGTATTAAGATGCGCTTGGTTTGTTTCTCTATGGATGGGTAGCAGTGTTAAGATGCGCTTGGTTTGTTTCTCTATGGATGGGTAGCAGTGTTAAGATGCACTTGGTTTGTTTCTCTGTGGATGGGTAGCAGTGTTAAGATGCGCTTGGTTTGTTTCTCTGTGGATGGGTAGCAGTGTTAAGATGTGCTTGGTTTGTTTCTCTATGGATGGTAGCAGTGTTAAGATGTGCTTGTTTTGATTCTCTATGGATGGGTAGTAGTGTTAAGATGTGCTTGGTTTGTTTCTCTATGGATGGGTAGCAGTATTAAGATGTGCTTGTTTTGATTCTCTATGGATGGGTAGTAGTGTTAAGATGTGCTTGGTTTGTTTCTCTGTGGATGAATAGCAGTGTTAAGATGTGCTTGGTTTGTTTCTCCATGGTTGGGTAGCAGTGTTAAGATGTGCTTGGTTTGTTTCTCTATGGATGGATACTGATAAGTGTAATGGATAATTACGATTTTTTGGGTAAAGATGTGCTATAATCGAATACATATATTTTACAAATATCATGAAAATGTTACATGGTTACTAAATCAATGATTATGGCTGCTCCATAAATGATAACATCCTCTGCCTCCTTGTTGAATTGTCACTCTTCACAGGGATAACATATATAGTGTATAATAACAATAAAATACTTATATAGCACCAATCAATTAAAAAATTGCTCTCGGGTGCTTTACAAACATACGCACATGCACATAAAACAACATACTAAAAAATAAATGCCATAAAATATACATAAAATACAGTCACTAAGACATTTTAAGATAACATTTTAGATAAATAGGAACACAAATTAAAAAGTAAATTACTTTACAAATATTAATTTAAACATGATCAATTGAAACACAAAATCAAAGGATAAAAAGTTAAAAGTGTCCTTATCAGTTAAATTACAAAAAGCTTGCTTAAAGAGATGGGTCTTTAAGAGTTTTTAAACCATGCACTATTGTGGCCGCCAACAGACCGCAAAATGGTGTGACAATTTGTTTAGGCCGGTACGAATAATTAAATTAAACACAATTATCATATACAGGACATAGTTGTAATTAAGCAATCTTGATATTACCTTGTACAGACGCTTTGGTTTCACTTGTCAGTTTGAGCCTGAATGGATTATACAGCTGTTGCACGTTCTGTTTGACTGCAGTATCTGCAATGGTCACTTCAGGGGAGCCTCGTAGCTCAGGTCCAGCCAGTCTTTGCAAGTACAGCGCAACAATGTTATTAGAAACTACAACACCTTCCTTACAGCATCAATCTTATACAAGGCCATGTCCAGGCAGCTGTGGCGAATAGTGAATGGATGCTTTATGATAGTTTTCATAGTGAGTTTTTTTTAATGTAATAGGTACAGCTACAGCATGACAATGTTTTATGTCTTTACCAATGCAACCTTTTAAAGAATTCATAAGCATAAATAAATAAACACATGGAAGTGTGAAGTGTGGGAAGTTTATTTATATCCAGAAGCACGCAATTAACTCATTATATAATATCAATTGGGAATAATTATTGTACTTTAATGTATTACATCATAATATCATGAAGGAAGTAAATAAATTTATTGCACATGTAGTAAACAATATTAATTTAAACGCTGAAGAAAAAATACACGATTACTGCAGACCTACGGAATTAAATGAACAATTCTGGAATAGGTTGCACCACTGCTGGCCAACAGGTTGCACCAGTGCTGGCCAACAGATGTCAATGAGTAAGGGTAAAGTACTCTTTTTCAGACTGGCAAAAGGTCTTCACTGACATACCATAAGAATCTTGAAGCTGAACATCAGACAAAGTCAACACTTTGCACCCATTGTTGCTTCAGAGGAGACATGAGTGCAATGTTTAAAATGCTAACAGAAAAACATCCAGCACTTAGTCTCAGCAATTTTTTTTTAACAATTAGTTACATTAAGGGTCAGTCACTCATATTCAAGAGCTAGGGCACTAGTATTTTATAGAAAAATGCTGATTAATAATTAATTAGAAAAATACATTTATACACCAATGCAATTATGTGACAGTTTTCAACAATATGTGGTTGCGGATCACTAGATACAATCATTTGTGGGCTAATTAGATAAGACATGTGATAATGTCATAAGATGATAAATAAGTTATGGATAAACCATATCACATGGCATATGCCACTAAACTTGACTATGGTCAATTCTGGTCAACCGCCTAGTTTGGATTTCATCATCTGACATATGAGCACCATCCAATTTGATGATTGACATAATACAGAAGAGCTGGCAGAAGAGGCACTGTGGTGAAAGTTGAAACAAAACTGCAATGAGGCGGGGACGGTAGAGAGTAGTGTAGGACTATGCTTAGCCTTAGGAGGGGACCAACAGCCTGGGCACCATGCGACCGTGTAAGTTTAGCAGGCCACGTAACATCTGATCAGGCATATTACCTCGCTATGTAGACAAATAACGACACTAGACATATTGCGATCACTGCAAATGATGTGATGTCTGAATAGCTTGGTAAATCTAAACCAGCTTCGATGACGTTTGCGGACATTTTTATGTTTTCGTTTGTGTTGACAAAATAGATCGTGTAAAACTAACATCCGGCTAACATTGTAAATTCGTACCAGTTATTACAATGTCGACTGTTGTGAACGCGAGGCCCTGTGCATAGAAAGCCTAAATTTA
>JAODUO010000042.1:365000-435000 GCA_025642075.2 Ridgeia piscesae
ACGCTCACACTCGCGACGCTCACACTCGCGACGCTCAATCTCGCGACGCTCATACTCGCGACGCTCATACTCGCGACGCTCATACTCGCGACGCTCATACTCGCGACGCTCATACTCGCGACGCTCATACTCGCGACGCTCATACTCGCGACGCTCATACTCGCGACACTCATACTCGCGATACTCATACTCGCGATACTCATACTCGTGATACTCATACTCGCGACGCTCATACTCGCGACGCTCATACTCGCGACACTCATACTCGCGACGCTCATACTCGCGACGCTCATACTCGCGATACTCATACTCGCGATACTCATACTCGTGATACTCATACTCGCGATACTCATACTCGCGATACTCATACTCGCGATACTCATACTCGCGATACTGATACTCGCGATACTCATACTCGTGCTACTCATACCCGTGATGCTCATACTCATACTCGTGATGCTCATACTCGTGATGCTCATACTCATACTCGTGATGCTCATACTCGTGATGCTCATACTCATACTCGTGATGCTCATACTCGTGATGCTCATACTCATACTCGTGATGCTCATACTCGAGATGCTCATACTCATACTCGTGATGCTCATACTCGTGATGCTCATACTCATACTCGTGATGCTCATACTCGTGATGCTCATACTCATACTCGTGATACTCGTGATGCTCATACTCGTGATACTCGTGATGCTCATACTCATACTCGTAATACTCGTGATGCTCATACTCATACTCGTGATACTAGTGATGCTCATACTCATACTCGTGATGCTCATACTCATACTCGTGATACTCGTGATGCTCATACTCGTGATACTCGTGATGCTCATACTCATACTCGTGATACTCGTGATGCTCATACTCATACTCGTGATACTCGTGATGCTCATACTCATACTCGTGATACTCGTGATGCTCATACTCATACTCGTGATACTCGTGATGCTCATACTCATACTCGTGATGCTCATACTCATACTCGTGATGCCCATACTCATACTCGTGATGCTCATACTCATACTCGTGATGCTCATACTCTCGCTGCTCATACTCGCGATGCTCATACTCGCGATGCTCATACTCGCGATGCTCATACTCGCGATGCTCATACTCGCGATGCTCATACTCGCGATGCTCATACTCGCGATGCTCATACTCGCGATGCTCATACTCGCGATGCTCATACTCGCGATCCTCATACTCGCGATGCTCACACTCGCGATGCTCACACTCGCGATGCTCACAATCGCGATGCTCACACTCGCGATGCTCACACTCGCGATGCTCACACTCGCGATGCTCACACTCGCGATGCTCACACTCGCGATGCTCACACTCGCGATGCTCACAATCGCGATGCTCACACTCGCGATGCTCACACTCGCGATGCTCACACTCGCGATGCTCACACTCGCGATGCTCACACTCGCGATGCTCACAATCGCGATGCTCACACTCGCGATGCTCACACTCGCGATGCTCACACTCGCGATGCTCACACTCGTGATACTCACATTCGTGATACTCACACTCGTGATACTCATACTCGTGATACTTATACTCGTACTCGTGATACTCATACTCGTGATACTCATACTCATGATACTCATACTCATGATACTCATACTCATGATACTCATGATACTCATGATACTCGGGACTCCGCTTTGGTTGCTCCTTACTACGTTCCCCTGGCGTGAAATGTCACGACCTTCAAACCTCACAACTGACCACTGTGCTACGAGAAAGGGAGGGAGTATCTGCCCCTAAGCCCGGCGTTCCATTGCCGGATGTGACCCTCCATATTGCAAGCATCGCGTGATACACCCTTTGCCACGAAGCATCGAATACACATCAGTTACAATTATAGTAGTAATTTCCTTTCTTTATATACCATATAGTGTTTGACTGGCGAGATTGTGGTGTCAAGTTGTCTTAACTTAAACTGATATAACTATTTCCAGTGAAGTTATTTGTATTGTAGAATGGTGTTAAAACTTCGTTTATATGTTATATTATATCATATGATACATTAAACATGTCAACTCAAATTGGTAAACAGGAATACATAACATAAAATAATAAACATATAACAGATGTAGACTAAGCCAATTTATTTTATTTAAGATATTATCAACACCGATCAGCATAGTGATCATAATTTTGTTTTCCACATACGTCTTAAACAGGCAAAAGCACTTGTCCCAACAATGGTATTGACTTTAGGGACAAAAACTAGAAATGATCGAAGCTAGGCAACCTTTCTCATCGGAGTAAGCAATGAATTTAAAGATCTTAAAGATAATACGATATCGGACAGGAAGACAATGCAATTACTTTAGAAGCCGCATATAACGAATAAAACATGGAGACCTAGTCTCAATCCATGCTAAGCAATTCTGAACACATTGTAATTTTGTGATGCTGTTAAAAGTAAACTTATGGTAGAGGGGATTACAACAGAAACATGCATTGAATCACGAATATGATTATATAACAATAATGGAATGTACGAGCATTAGTTGTCTTTCCACCACAAACCATAAACGTTCATACCTTCGAGCCTTCGAGTAATTGCATCGTCCAATCTGTGCCCGTCCTCGTTGTGTTTCGGCATCTGTTGATATCCTAGTGTCTGCTGACATCTTAAACTGCACCTTCTGTGCAGCTTAGTTGAGACCAACTGTCACACTACATTGAGCGTCAAACATGCATCGCCTGCTGCACTCGACCCCAATCGAACAAACCAAGAAACAGATGAAGTTGGCCTTGCACTGTTGACGGGGAGAACTACATTTTGACCCCAACGATTCCATGCTATTGGTCGTTGCACCCTTCAGTCATTTGTTGATAGTCACGTGAAAGTCACCGATAGCAACAAAACCATTAGGAGGCTGCAAGCTAGGCCAAGAATGTCCAACACCAATTGACGGATTGCATTGTCTGTGTTAAACTGTGATAATGTCAATGAAGCATGGCAGGTATTACACAATTGCTTTGTATGGCATAAATAGTTTCGACGTTCGTGTAGATATGTGCAAATAGCCATGACCGAATCCATGTGCGCCTTAATGAGAATGAGAGAATGGGTAAAAAACGAGTGGCGGGCGAAAACGTGGAGGAAGAGGGGTGTAGACGAGCAGAGAAGAGTGAGAAAGAATAAGGAAAACGGGATACATATAGTGTGACGCAGAGACTGAGGACGGAGGAAGAGGGGGAGAGAGGGAGGAAGGAAGGGAGGTAGGAAGGGATGGAGGTAGGAAGTGAGGGAGAGAGGGAGGGAGTAATAATTTAATGTTCAAGTTTATATCACACACACACACACAAACACACACACACACACACACACACACACACACACACACACACACACACACACACACACGCACACACTCACTCACTCACCCACACGCACACACACACTCGCCCGCCCGCCACACTCGCACGCACGCACGCACGCACGCACGCACGCACGCACGCACGCACCACACACACACACACACACACACACACACACACACACACACACACACACACACACACACACACATGATGATATAGGCATTATAGAAATCTTACTATTATTATACAACCATTTTCTTTTGCTTTCTAGCATAAGCTTGTTTAACAAATGCCATAACACTGCTTATTGTGTATATGTGTCTTTAAAACTTGTTCACACCCACGTTTTCATTGCTATATATTAAACAGTTGTTGAACAATGCATGCAGATATGTATAGTGTATGGCATTTGAGGGTTATTATTGTTCAAGTTTACTACATTATGCACATAACCGACACCGCCCATCCCGGAATATCTGTCCCCCTGGTGAGGGGACACCCCCAATGTAGGGACACTTTTGCTTGGAACCAGTAGTGTCCGCTGAAGAGGGGGACTACTGTAGTAAAACAGGGAAGACATGGATTGTTGCCTACTATAGCCTTGCAGCCATGTCTGGGTTTGTCGTAGTGATATGTTTTTTAACAAGTTGCGTTATTTTCAATACACTGTTATGTTATATCTGGTTTAGTATGGATGTTGTTTCTGAAGTAATAAGTTTGCTTTTTTAAAGAGATGTACGTTTGATAAATGTGAACAAAATTTCTGTTCAAAGTTTAAAATACACATCTTTTGTCATTTATATTATTTCACTATTGTGTGAAGTGTTGTTATATTTAACCGAACAACCAAAGAAACGATAGGACTAACAATAGTCACATTACCAGGGGACCATAAAGAGGTATTCATATGAATGTGTTGTTAACACGGGGAAATATTAACAATAATGTGTATATATTTCAGTACGCATAGGCCATCTGCGACGGAACGGTGACAAACCAAATAGAGCAGGCCAACGTTGTTGGTTTTCGGTCCGCGTTGTTGCATGAGTTTATAAATCTTTGAAAGTAATCTTATTTAATTATTATTAAATGCAACGGTTTATACAAAAAGCTTCTATTGTTGTGGATGATATTGTTTGCATTTCATTTAACACTACTATTCAACTGTTATGTGACACATACTTACACCAGTCGACATGTTAATAAAGTTATGTAAGTCTTGAATGCACGACTCATTTCCCAAAATATATTATTAAGTCATTGCCGAGTTGTGTTGGGTAAAACCAACTATTTGGATATGGTAACATCTAGATTTCCACCCTTTGTACTGATGTTGAAGCACCTCAATGGGATTTATATACTGCAATGTTAAGCCCATCTTTTTTAGATTTCCACCCTTTGTACTGATATTGAAGCACCTCAGTGACAATGGGATTTATATACTGCAATGTTAAGCCCATATAACGCCTTTTTGAATACAAAAATATAATTCTACAAAACATTCCAATAGGACCACTATAAAAGTGTGTTCCATACATGCAAAATAGACATTATAAAAGTGTGATCCACACCCATCCCCTGACGAATTTATTGTACACACTACCTCTATGGGCTATCTACATCACATACACAATTTAAACCGTATGTATCTAAAATACAGCTTTATTTTAATTTGTTTTCAAAATATAGGGCCTGCCTACAAACTACGCCAATTCGGGCACATTACATAATACATTCAGCTAGTAGACAGTTACATATATCTTAAACTGTCAGAGTCATATGTCACGAAGACGTGGGAATTTGTATTTAATGCTGCACGTACTATAGACTGCACTGAAAATCATGGCTGTAACGAAGCCATAACATGCACAAGTCTCTGAGACAAGGACATTAAGAAAACACTGTTTATAAAAAAATTACAAGTACCGATGATTGCGAGGTTTTAATTGTTATGTTTTAATAATAATTGCAAGAAAGGAAACGCATCAATAAATGATTAACATAAACTATAATATGTATGGTTCACTTATATATTAATTCGGCAGTCACCATGTTTACGCTGGTCACAGTAGACGTTAACCTTTGTCACGCATGTAAGAAGTCCATAAACAACACTCAAAACGAGGTGGAACGACATCCTGGACCGGATATACATTCCAGACTGGCTAGCAGCGGGCCGTAACGTCACGCTAACCTTCGCCATGAACCGCTAACCTTTTGACATCAACCGCTAACCTTCGACGTTCTGGACCGCCATACCGCCACCGAATGTCTGACGGGGTATGGCGGTGGATCATTTGGAGCGTACACTAATAGAAGTGGGATCGGTCGACGGTAGACCGTAATAAGTTGTAGTAGTTTGTAACCATTTATATTATTTTATATACGGTATTAATCCACTGTATACAATATCGACGTCTGATGCCAAATCAGAGATGGAGTGAGTACAATACAAATGTACTCGAGTACGAGTACGAGTACTTTGAACATGCATGAGTACGAGTACGAGTACGAGTACGAGTACTCAGAAAACAAATGTACTCGAGTACGAATACGATATTACTTTACAATATACTCGAGTACGAGTACGATTACTTTAGAATGTAATCATGATTACTTTCATGATTACTTTAATGAATATTCTGTTTCTAACATAAAGGCGACTTTCATGGAATCCCTATGACTAGGTGTCATTCTTGTTCTGTTGTTGTGTCACTAATGTTCTAACTGATTACTGCTATCCACTATCCAGGTGTTATTATTATTAATAATTAGACGACTTTCTCAGCTATTGGATGAATCATGTAATGCTGGATTAATAATTTAATTTATGGTTTCTGAATCAAATACAAATAGGAGGCATTTAAAAATTTCAAATACACTCGATCAAATACATTACAATAACAACACTTCAAAACCAGGGGGGGCATATTCAAAAGAGTAGTATATCAAATGGGTCAAGACATGGGGTCAAATATATTTGTATTTGAAAGTATTTAAATACTTTTTAAAGTATTTGTATTTGATGTTTAGGAATTAAAAGTATTTGTATTTAAATACTTTCCTAAAGTATTTGAGTTGTTCAAATATTTTTTTTGAAATACATTGTCAGTATCAACATTTCTTTTTCACTGTGACATGTAATGCCTGCCAAACTGATTACCTTAATGCACTGCAACTTCACCCAACAGTGCCAATTACTGATGAAGACACTTAACAGCAGGCTTCCTTCCCCCTGGCCCTGCAGTGACCACAACTTGTGTTTGCTCACAGCCAGAGGATGGACCTAACAGTGACCATAGGTCAATATCCCCTTTTGTTCTTTAGTCAGGCTTCAATTTGGCACCAGGTTATTCTGGTTTCCTGGCTGACTTTGAAGTTGAGCCTTCCTCACAACATGGTAGCAATGATTAGCAGTGTCTCTTCTGATGGCAACATAGGCATTATATTATTATGGACCTCCTGGCTTAACATACAAACGCTATTTTTTCTCCTTTACCTCTTTCAGTTAGTTGTCACTGTGATGCAGTTAGCAATAACAATACTCCCTAGCACTGGTCTGCCTGTCATCATATGAGCAAAACACTAATTATGCCTATAAACTAGATGTCTCAATATATGTTGCTTTTCTTTTACCTACATAGTAATACAAAATGAAAAGTATTTGAAAAATACATGAAAAAGTATTTGAAATACTTTTCAATGTATTCGTATTTAAATACATTTATATTTAAAAAGTATTTGTAATCCCTCAATACTATTTGTATTTAAATACATTTCAATGTATTTGACCCCATGTCTGGCTGGGACAAACACAAAATGATTGTGGATTAAGACAGGTTTACAGTTTGCACTTAATTAAACATAATAGACAGGGATTTAGCAGCTAACCGCCCAGATCCAGTCAGGATTCTGCATGTTGGAAATATGACCAGTCATTCACACCATACTGACAGAGCAAACAGTACAGGTGGGGCTGTGGCCTGGCTTCTAAAATTACAAAGCAAGATGTTAGGTTATCTCTTGCAATGCTTCCCAGGGACTGTCACAATATAACTTGTACTTTGTACTAAGCAGGAGGGTGGGGAGATGTTGCTTCTCTGGGAAGACAAGGTATTAATTAGGGAAATCTGACTGAATATTTATTTAACTGAAATGCTCAACAGTAATAGAAAATGAATACCTTGATTATTATTATATTTATTAGATACTTCTAATGTCATTTTTATCTGTCTAATATATTTGCTTGCAACTGTTCATGACAAAAATGTAATCGTGAGAAGTAATCGTGAGTACGATTACTTTGGTAATGTACTCGAGTACTAGTACGATTACTTTCCTTCATACTCGAGTACGAGTACGAGTACTCAAAAAGTACTCGTACTCGAGTACGAGTACAAGTACACGAGTACGATTACTCCATCTCTGTGCCAAATAAAACATTATCGCACCCCTAACAAAAGTAATTTTGTTTGATATCGGATATCAATTTTTTGCAATGATTCCTTAGAATTAATTGTAACAACTAAAGTCAATAATCTTTCATTCAGCCAGTTAAAGATAACCATTAATTGTTAAGTTGACTACCAAGGTACTTAAATTATTCATACACAAAAATGGACAACAAATAATCAGATTCACAATAGGTTAAACAAGCAGAGGATGAAACTTAACGTTTTAACCATTTAAACATTGGGGAAACTATCTACCTGTGTGTAACCGAATGCTTGTGTAATGCGATAGTTCCCTTGTTTTGGTTTGGTAACAACATCCAGCAGCAATAACACAATAACACTAACACGTTTAAATTAATATAATTTAATGGAATTTAAAGAAATTAATAAATAATCTTCACAAGAGCACACACACAGTAATAACCATACTTATTTAATTACGTTATGTGACAGTCATCACGACATTCACAACAAAATAAAGTGGATCACCCAGTAAGAGAGATGCAGCACCGACACGTGGAAAAGCTATCATTCATCATTTACATCTATAGAGCAGTCGTGCCCTAAGTTACCCCACACATAAACTGACTGTGACAATAATACTATGTTCGTAAAGTAATAAGCTGCAGTCGCAGCACAAAACACCACCCAGTCGTCAGCTCATTTCTCCCACTACCTGGACGGAAACTACGGTGCATATCACATGTTAATTACAAGTACAGTGGAAATGTGAAACTCTGACTAACACCAACGCAGCCAGATCGAGACGGCATCATACTTTCTACAATACGTATGCTTGTGTTACTGTTATGATTATGGTACAAAAATAATGTGTGCAAACAACTGCAATCATAGGCTCCCTTTCTGTGTGTTTCATGACTCTTCCATGTCATTCTTGTCGCTGCCACCAACAGGCAACAGCAAGAACTACACCAGTAGAATACGGCCACAGTTAGCCCATTAAACCAACACAAGTATGTACAATTGTCAGGTGTGGTCTACATATATATATATACACATTCCTATATGAAATTAACCACAACAGGTGTTTTCCCACCGTACAAAGTGCCACAAAACCGCCCAGTACTACGCAAGTTATAAACCAGTGCGACATACAACTATCACACGAGCGGAAGATGTGCATGGCTTAACCAGTATTACATCAGCCTCACTACTCTGTGAATCAAACTTCTCATGCAGCCATTTATCTCGATTCATTTTTGAGAATCATCTATAACTGTCATCAAACTGCCATGCCCTGCTTACTCCACGACTAGATCATCCTTGCAACGACACCCACAGAAGGCTGTGTTGCCTGGCTACAGGGAAACATAGAGCAACACAAGGTAAGACGGTCCTGTTTATAGTCCAACCAACAGCAACAAGACGAGTGTATTATTATACAAAATCTGTTGACAGTCTTCATGCAAGTGCTGTCCAACCTGCAATCTACACATGCCATACCATGGAACCACTTCAATCAACCACAGTGGACAATGGAAGGCGTGTGTCTGACCAATGCCATGTATATACACTCACAGTGCAACTAGGGACAATATAAAGTCAGCTTACTAGGCACAATAAACAGAGCATGATCTACGTGGGACGGGGGTGGTATCAATGACTAGTGGAGCAAATGGTGGACAGGCCATCTCTAGGCCACACTATAAGCAGCAATGGTTGACTTATCTGTGATAACAAACAAGTTATACACAAGTCAGAGCATCACAGAACTGTATGTAATTTTATATCTCGTAACAATGTCTGCAATATACACGGACGGCAATACTGGTGTAATGTTTGCAAATTCACACCACTCGGTTCTCTGGCAAAACGCTATATATATATATATATATATATATATATATATATGTATATATATGTATATATATATATATATATATATGTATAGGTAAACAGAATTTCTGTCATGAATTCCTGTACACTGCTGGTTCGACAGAACATGATTTCACAATGCCGGTAAGGCTGCTTTATATACTAAACAGGAAACGAGTGAAATGTAAAACATACTGTACATGTGCAACATAAAACAACTGGACTGCCTAGCCAGTAAGCCCCACTTCCACTGCTGCAATTGTGTGCAGTCTATGCGCAAATTAAAAGTACACATTTCAGTATTCAGTACAGGCATTCTACAAGCATTTGTGTGAATCCGTGATGTTCACACGTGTAGTGTTAATAAGATTTTATGTGTTCATTTACATGCACAGAGCCACTGACACAATGCAGTGGAAGCATTTGACCAACAAGGCAATGTAACTCAGTGACCCATAAAACAGCTAGTAAATGATTCTACAGTTTAATCAACGCAAGGCTCAAGACACTGTACTTTATACAATTCGGGCATCACTACGTTACAATTTTACACTGCTATGATACTTGGTATCAACTTGGGGAATGAATTTAACCACTTAGTCCTGCAACAACTTCCATACATACATATGTACAAATAACATGAAACAGTGCCCACTCCAGCCCACCCACTAGCCCATACCAAACACCACACTGTAAGCCAATCAGCCGCCCAATCAGTTATCTTTGCATTGTTACAGTGTTGCTAATACTGAGTGGCACTCGCGCCTTGCATCGCGTCTCCTTAAACAACAAATTCGACACAGAATGAATAGTGAACCATAACAAAACCAACGCCAGGTATAAACCAGGTATATTATACAATTTCGATTCATTTTCCAGTTCATTCACTTTCTTTACAGTGCCTGGGAAATACCATCGGAGAACCCACCATTTCTTAACAGATCTTGTGAAACGAACATCTTGACAGACAGCCTCTTGACTTCATACCAAATAATAAATAAATACTTTCTCAGACAGCAATGGTACAGAAACCAAACCACGTACAAAGGATCTCACATTGTTCTTGTGAATGTTTTCTACTACAAAACGTTGATATTATGTACATATTATAGTACTTTAACAGTAGCCATTTGTGAACAAATGAACCGTTCTGAATGAATGATAAATTTTGTGAACAAATGAACTGTTTTGAATGAATGATAAATTTTGTGAACAATGAAGCGTTTTGAATGAATGATAAATTTTGTGAAAAATGAACTTTTCAGTTACAAATTTCCTTATCGGTAACATTTTCTGTAACAAAATGGGCACATGAACCTAGAACATTTGTGACGTCAGTCCTCATTACTGGTATTATGCAAAACAAATCACAGATATATATATATATTAAAATAGCGCTTTTGAGTGCATCACAGTCAAACAATTAAACTCGCAAACCAAACGTCAAAACATGCCCAAAAAGGACTATTCTGCAAAAAAATGCTTGCAACCAAATATACAATACTTATATGTGAAAATCTCACAACAAAACTGATATATGCTCTGCAACTGAAGTAACAATTGTATACAATATGCTCAAACATAAGTTGTCGGTAAAACAATCAGCCTACAAACAACACTCGACCTAAGTAACATTTCGACTAATCTTTACACATACAACTGAAGTTGACACCATGCTAGATATAGCAACAATGCTCACGTTCAAAGTGGCTAAGTGCAGGTAACTTTATAAATAGGTGAACTCAGTCAGACATTTCCCAAATCTGTACAAATTATAGGTCTGTTTGAAAACGTAATTCATCATACAGCTCTTTCGGGGCAGGCAGAAGAAAGCAGTTTGGCAGTTTTGCACGTCCTGTTAACATCCAAGAAACCTGCCGTCTGCTTAATACAAACTTCCTTTAAAAATACTAGTGTTTCACAACACTTCTTTGAGCAAAGCCGAAACATCTCATCACACGTGGTCGGTGCAAATTTCCCGGCTTAGCGCCACTAAAAATACTACTCCACCTGGTGACAAAAAGGTAACACTCACCAGCAACAACAAACAACTCTGCATCCCACATGAAAACATGTTGGCACGCACAACAACATGCATTAATAAATATGACTTGAGAGGTTCTATGTACACGGGTCACTGGTGAGACATGGTGGAATGGCCACAGCGTGTCGCTGTCCCTGGCCGTCACTCTACACATCACACTACACTACTATAATACAAACAACCACGTTGCATATCTATGTTATATACATTGGAATACATACAGACTGCTTCTCTCTCTATCAGACTCGCACCTGGCCTGTCGCAGCAACGATGTAGACAGGACTTTACACAATCACAAAGAACATTTTGTCCTAAGATAACAGATATAAGTAACGTGTACAAGTCCTCTGTGGCACTGCGTGAACTCCGGCCATTGTCGCATAAACTTCGCTGTTCTTCACTTCACTTCACTTCACGCAGGTTTGGACGGAATTGACTGATTGACAGACTGTCGGGCACCGTCACGCTGCCACAGGGTAGCCACACCTCCCTCGGTGCGGCTGACGGATGTTGTGATGGGAAGACTTTCCCGCTTCACGGGCTGTCGATGAGGGACTGCAGGGATTCCTGCATGCGTGGCGTGCCGCTGCGAGACGCTGCCTCCACCAGGGCTGGTCCCATCTGGGAGTACAACGCCTGCACGAGGTTCGCCGTCGCTGACCGCATGCTGCCTGTAGCAAGAGTCGCAGCGCCATTGCCAGTGCTGCCACCTAGGAGGTGCCACAGTAATGGCAAAACGTGCAGATGGATGGCCTTCGGTTTGCGCGAGTACACCTGCGTGACAAGATCTGCAAGTGGAAAGTTGTTTGTTATAATACGCCCACATGTCTCATGATTGATTCACACCAGCAATCACTCATAGCTATGGTGATCTCTCCGTGGATAGCAGGTTTCATTTGTTGCAAGTTCAGTTACCCGTAGTGAGAACACATACCCACCATATAGTTAGGGTGGTTATCTGTTGATTCTAACTGATTTAGTTTTATGCTCAAATGTACAATGGTTAGTGTGAGATTGATGGTCAGGTTTATGCAGTGATCCTTGCAATTCTTCCCCACAACTGTGTTGCTTATAAAACATGTCCTTGACAACATAAGTGAAGACACTCAAACAGTGGTATATGTTTGTTAACGCATACTATGTAAATATACACTAAGCACTTGCAAAATGTTAATTTGTAATTGTATTCTTAAATTCACGTTAAAAACTGTAAGTTGTAATACTAATAGTGTAATAGAAATACTGAAAACTCTTATCACACATACACTAATGGCAGACAATGACACATTTCTTTGCGTCAGTGGTATACATCTATGTTGTATTCTGTGTCATAACTGTACACTGCAAACACATGTTTTATTATCCACCGCATTCAACATTTGGCATATATGCAATGTCATATTTTGACAGAGTTTCATTCACTATTTACACATCTAGTCAGTGAAGCTTATCAAGTGTCCAGTTGGCTCCCTGCCAAGTAACAAGTCTTGCCAGAATCTAACAATGACTTAGCAAACAACTCGTCATGTCCCACGTCTGCTGTAGGCACTGGTCACTACAAAACTGAGAAGAGAACTGGTGGTAATGAGTGACCACACCTGAGTGACCACACCAGCCATCAAAAGAACACAAGTTTGGCGGATTGCATTAAGCTGCTGAACCTCCAAATGTTACACTGAAATAATCATAATAATGATTAAACTACTGTTTAAATGTTCTGTTGAAACAACACCATGACACAGGTGGCCAAAAAAGGAAACATGCTGACACGTTATATCACGGTCAAATCTCCTCAGGTCTTAGGTGGTTACCTCCAAACAGTCCAAACTTGAGCTAACGCAGGAGTTGTTCTTCTCTAGAATTAGTGAGTCCACTACAGGTTACACATTTACCCCCTGTGTGGGATCATTTACTTCCCCTGGCATAGACACTAGATAGAAGGGACCACCGGCTTTTACTGTCTCTTCCGAAAGACACAGGCAAATGTGGGGTGAACGAAATTGACTAAATTTCGAAACGGCGGTAGGTGGGATTGAACCACCATCACCTCGATTGACAGTCCGGCGCTCTACCGCATGACCACCACTCCCCACACTCCAGATCTAAGTAGTTTGCCCTGAACGACCAGTCAACTTGAACACGAGTCTGTTGTCGAGCTACTTGACAGATTGCATCAAAGCAATACAGTAACAAAACCACATGTCACACGGCTTACTCTTCCTTTACAACTCTTGGTTTTGTATCAGTGACACATCAAATGTGTTTGCAGTATTGTACCGCCAGGTAGTATTATTGGTTCGAAGTACAAGTACTCCAACTGCCCTGCCATATGTCGGGTGTTTGACAAGTGGTGTACAGCTGTGATAAAACTAAAAAATTCTCACGAGAAATTCAGTGGTGGTCTCTCAATAGACTCCTAAGTTCTAACGCTAGCTTATTTGTGCAGTAAAACACAGAGAAAACTCACATGCGACACGGTCTATCATTTCTGGCTTTATCCGATGATTTCCACTCTGTACCTGGTTGGCAAATGGCTGTAACAGCAGTGATCCATCTGCAAGTAATCACATGACTGTCACATGATCTGCTCAGAAGGATTCACCCAATCACACGGTGACAGCAAGATGGTGACTATGACATCAAACATTGTCACTTACTCTATTTCTGATGACCTCTAAAAGCATGATACTCTGAACGGGTAGATCTGGGTATATGACATGGCCTATGTAAAATGTCAGCAATTGGATCATCAATAATTTATTTATGTTCATTCTGAGAGATAATTCGACAAAGTTTTACTTCGGGTTTCAATTTTAATATCTCTGAGACTGAATTTCACAGCCGAGTTTAAAAACGTCATCTATCTTGTCAAAATACCTGGGTAATTGCAATAACAAACTCTGTCCTGCATCCTTTATGGCAATGGCTTGTTTGTGAAAATGCACTGATTTTGAATGCAATTGTTGGATGTACTAAAATATTTTCAGCTGGGACCACTTGAATTTGTGCGTGTGATGGCAATTGCATCGTAATATTTTTGAAGTACATCTTGTTGTACTCTCCTTTCATTTAATACTTTTTCTTCACAGCGATATTTGAAACAATTCTCCATTCTTGAAATGCATAGACATGAACATGACTACGATGACCTACCGAGACACTCAATGAAGCTGTCCAGTACGGTGGTGGCTGCCTGCAGAATGTCCTTGTTCTTAGAGGACAGGTTGGAGGAGACAGTGGACACAGTGAGACTGATGACACTGTTCATGTATTCACACAGTGGCCGTGTCACCTCTGACATCACCTGTAGTGCCTGCAGGTTCACCTTGCTGTTGGAGTCCTTCAGACACGGGATGAACTTGTCAAAGATCTGTGACGAAACAAACACGATCATCAGTTGGTGGTTCTTTGTGTCGCACACAGTTCACAAAGTAACACAAAGCCTAGTTTCATGTTGGAAAACCTAATTTCATGAATAGAATATACACGTCTAATAACATAAATAACTTACGCACTGAGAGAAGATGGATTTGAATTGGTTGTATGTTACTAAAGGCGGATGGCGATATAACATTTTTTTGTGCATAATGAAAATACCCTCGTCTATATAAAATTAGAGGAAAAGCTAGAGAACATTTAAAAACATGTTTTTAGGTCCTAGGCGGCTCTAAAATGAATAATTTACATAAATCTCTATGCAAAATTAAAAAAATAGCTCTTCAACGGTTTCTGAACGCTAATGGTGAATGGTGGACCATAAGTCCTTCAGCCCAAAGGACTAGAAATGGTGGGATTTGGGCTATGAAGCCAATTGGGAGGCTGAGGACCATGCAAGACCCCTCTCTCTATTAGGCAGTCATCATCACCTTAACTATGTGGTTTCCCACGATGGTTGGGATGCTTTCCGTCATCTCCTGGAATTGAGCCAGTCCCTTCTGTCTGTCCCGCCAGTCATTGGCAGCCATCAGTGATGTCATCGACTTTATTTCCATCATTGTCGCCTCGTCTGTTCGCATCACTGACCGCCGCTTTGTGCCACTAGATGGGGTAGGACCATTCTCACTCGTGCTGAAAAAAAAAAATTGTTGCCATGTAGAAGTGTGTGTCCTGCAAAAAACATATCATTACGACAAAAACAGACATGGCTGCAAGGCTAGTAGGCAACAATCCATGACTTCCCTGTTTTACTATAGCAATGAAAACGTGGGTGTGAATAAGTTTTAAAGACACATATACACAATAAGCAGTGTTAAGTAAAAGAAAATGGTTGTATAATAATAGTAATATTTCTATAATGCCTATATCATCATGTGTGTGTGCGTGCGTGCGTGCGTGTGCGCGTGCGCGCGTGCGTGCGTGCGCGCGTGCGCGCATGCATGCATATGTATGACATGTTCCAGGTAAGTGGGTAATCAAAACATTCTGTTTATATGTGTTCAATACATGTAAATTAACATAGTCAGCTACATAGTTCTATGCAATGAAACCTACCTCGATGCAGAGTTGCCTCGTGTGGATGACCCTGACCTTGACCCATGACCTGACCTCCTGCTGCGAGCTGACGTCACGTCACTAGGTGGGTCGCCAAGGCCCTGAATTCATGAAAAAATGCATACTTAATTACTGCATTACGACATTACACCTACAACTCATGTCAATAACAATAGAAATAGGTGGACTGAGTCGGTAATGTTCACCATCCTACTAGCAAATTTCATAAGTGACTCCCTCAAAGACATGATTCTATCTCTTCCACAATATGATTTTATACCAAAGTTTCTTCATTTACTGCTGGGATTGGGTGCTGGGATTCAGGGAATAGAAGTGTGTTATTTTGATTAACAGGCAAGTAGGAACTTCTAAGAAGACCTTGACCAAATTTCTATTTCGAACATTTACACAAGACAGCATAGAAACATAAATTGTATCGTTTGACATTAAGTAATTGGGCAATTTCCTGCCAACTTGGCTATTGGGTCTAGAAAATTAAATACTACTTCACAGCCAAATTGGCTGTAATTGCCCCAATGTATCAATAAAAATCAAGGCCAAATGACGCTGCTCTCAAATTTGCAAAAAATTGACATCTTATCAGTCTCCATGACCAACAAATACAATCAACAAATATGCCTCCAACAATGTCTGTATAAAGTAATCATAACCAGGAGATAACATAAGAAGATTCATGAGTAACAATCCGGTTTCTTGGTTCATGTTAAATACAGTAAAAAGAAATTACCTCAAGAAAACAAAAACAGTTTCTTGAGAGGTAATTTCTTTTTATTTAAGATTCATGAGACGTAATTTTTTTAATAGACGTGATTAAATATGTATATGCCAGTTGATCAGGCGGTTAAATAATTAACCAGTTTGTCTGTCTGCCTGCCTTTGAATGAGCCACGCAGGAGACACACGCGTACTTAATAACACCAAACATGTGTGAATAGCAGACGGTAATGGAGCCTGAAATGACACAGTGCCTTCCCCTTGCCAAACAATCGTCTTGCTGCCTCTAATTATTACTTTATTGTCGACGCTGTAAAGGAAGGAAGGGGTGTGTATAGACAGAGCACTGACATTGATACAACGCTGGTTATGGTGACTGGCTCACCACAACTGGACTAGTAAATCACCTCACAACCAGTGTTTTTACAATGGATTCAACCGACATGGTATAATGTGGCTAAATGCTGGGACAGGACATTGTTGTGCTGGAATGAGTGCATTCAAAGTGATTACACTAGTCACGCATGACTTCACACACCAACTCATAGGGAATGTACTTATAGGGACTTCTTCACAGGTCAGGTGTGTGTGGAAACTGTGTGTGTGTTTATATATATATATATATATATATATATACATACATGCATACATGCGTACACGCATACACACATACATACATACATACATATTGTTATTAGCCTACAATGCAGTTGTCTATCAGATCGCTGTGAATGTCACACACCTGCAGGTCACAAGACGTAAATATTCTCAAAGAAACTACAAAAATCACAGGGAAATGTTCTCAGATTGTGTAAATTTCCCATTTCTGCATTCTCTCTGCTGGTGGGAATGTCAGCCATGACTTACCTTCTTCTTCAGCGTGTCCAACTTGTCCTGGATGTCGCGCAGTGTCTGACTCGGCACGTACTTGTGCATCATCTTGTCAAAGTCCTCATGCGACATCAGCAGGAAGAAGATCTTCTGGGCGTAGTACCTGGAAACAACAACAACAGCCTCAGTCATAGTCTGACAGCAACAACAGTCGTTAGTCATGGTCTGTCAGCAACAACAATCCTTAGTCATAGTCTGACAGCAAAAACAGTCCTCAGTCATAGTCTGACAGCAAAAACAGTCCTCAGTCATAGTCTGACAGCAAAAACGGTCCTTAATCATAGTCTGAGAGCAACAACAATCCTTAGTCATAGTCTGAGGGCAAAAACAGTCCTCATCGTCTCAGAGCAACAACAGTCCTTAATCATAGTCTGACAGAAAAAACAATCCTCAGCCATAGTCTGAGAGCAACAACAGTCCTCAGCCATAGTCTGAGAGCAACAACAGTCCTTAGTCATAGTCAGAGAGCAACAACAGTCCTCAGTCATAGTCCAAGTGCAACAACAGTCCACTGTCATAGTCTGACAGCAACAACAGTTCTGTCATAGTCCAAGAGCAACAACAGTCCTCAGTCATAGTCTGAGAGCAACAATAGTCTTCAGTCATAGTCTGAGAGCAACAACAGTCCTCAGTCATAATCTGAGAGCAACAATAGTCTTCAGTCATAGTCTGATAGCAACAGTCCTCAGTCATAGTCCGAGAGCAACAACAGTCCTCAGTTATAATCTGAGAGCAACAACAGTCCTCAGTCATAGTCTGAGAGCAACAACAGTCCTCAGTCATAGTCCAAGTGCAACAACAGTCCACTGTCATAGTCTGACAGCAACAACAGTTCTGTCATAGTCCAAGAGCAACAACAGTCCTCAGTCATAGTCTGAGAGCAACAATAGTCTTCAGTCATAGTCTGAGAGCAACAACAGTCCTCAGTCATAATCTGAGAGCAACAATAGTCTTCAGTCATAGTCTGATAGCAACAGTCCTCAGTCATAGTCCGAGAGCAACAACAGTCCTCAGTTATAATCTGAGAGCAACAACAGTCCTCAGTCATAGTCTGAGAGCAACAACAGTCCTCAGTTATAATCTAAGAGCAACAACAGTCCTCAGTCATAGTCTGAGAGCAACAACAGTCCTCGGTCATAGTCTGAGAGCAACAACAGTCCTCGGTCATAGTCTGAGAGCAACAACAGTCCTCGGTCATAGTCTGAGAGCAACAACAATCCTCAGTCATAGTCTGAGAGCAACAACAGTCCTCGGTCATAGTCTGAGAGCAACAACAGTCCTCGGTCATAGTCTGAGAGCAACAACAGTCCTCGGTCATAGTCTGAGAGCAACAACAGTCCTCGGTCATAGTCTGAGAGCAACAACAGTCCTCAGTCATAGTCTGAGAGCAACAACAGTTCTCTGAAAGCAACAATCAGAGGTTTCAACCACAACACCAGCATTCCCCATTCGTGCTGTTGATGTCTGTCACTGTCACTGACCTTGTTTCTAAGGAAGAGTCCTGCAGGAACCCTGCAACGGCCGGCAGTAGTTTGTCTGTCGTGTCCTTCACTCCACTCAGGACGCGTCCTGGACCCATGTTCTCAACGATCCGACACACAAACTGCATGCATGTCTTACGCACGGGCACGCTGCGATTCCTGCAGATAGAACAAGACGATCAGTAAACTACAAGCATAGTTTAATACCACACAGTAGGCTAGGATGAACTTGTAAGTCAGCACTAATGTCAGGGAAGATTTACTTTTTCACTGATATGTGGCTATGAGAAAACAGGCAAAGGTAAGTAATATCCACAACCACCACTGTTTCTAGCCAGGTATGCATTCATAACAGTGATTGAACTGGAGCAATGTAGAGTGAATGAATCCGCCAAAGGTTTGACACAGCAGCACAGGGCTTGAACATTGGTTCTCCTGAATGAGGGTTTGAACCTCTCGCCACTGTGTCCCTGCACTCGACTGGGAAGGACACTGACAGGGAGAACTACAAAGGAGGAACCATCAGAGTGGTGCAATTATACTAGAGCTAGCCCGATCCTTTCACAAAGACATCACAAAGTATTACATGTCCAGTATAAAACAACACTTGTGTTGTAGACTGGCCTAGAATGATACAATCTATTGCTGCATCAACATTCAATTGCTACATTCAGTAACCTACTCGCCTATTGAGTCATGAACTGTAGAACATTGCGGCTACTGACCCAGATACAGTAATGTTGAGACTTACGTCGACCCGCCAGCCAGGAGGGCAGGCAGTGCCCTCTGGAGGGATGTGTGTTCAACCATCGCACTCAGCGCCTTGTCAACATCCTCCCGGATAAATGCATTGCTCTCGACACACTTTGCCAGCAGTGCCTTTGCTGTCTGGTCGAGCTCCTACAAAGGCCACAGATGATCAGTTACACTAGGCAATGCAGTCGATTTCTCTGTGGTGCAGTAGTGTGTTTTCCTATTTTTGTAAATAATTTCTTTTCTGTAAATGTTGGAAAATTTCTGATAAAACAATTTATAAATAGCTCAAAACTGTTCATGTTATGTAAATGTACAGAAAGACAAAAACAATCCCACATCCATCCATGATTCACGTCTCACTGCCGACTGACATACCACTGGTCATCTTACAATGACAGTATGTAAAACAGCTTATTTTGGAAGTAAACACACATCACTGTCAAAAGGTTAGCAGGCAATCACCTACACATAATAATGTGGCATAACAATCAAATAATCTAATGCAAATATGTAATAAAATGCTGGGATAATATTTATAATTTTGCAATTTTTAAAAATATTTAATATTTAAAAAAAAAACAGAATGCTCGCCTTAAAAGGACACTAGTTCTACCATTCAGCCATGAACAAGGACACAAGGCAACTTACCGGATCCATGGTGCGTTTGAGTTGTATGTAAATTTCAGTGAGACACCCAATCGCTTGGCGCGACACTTGAGACCGCAGATTCTTTATCTACAAATAAACATCCAACACATAACCAATCACACATTTAGGAGTCGCAGGTTATAGTAATGTATGCAATTACAATATGGCAGCTTAACATTGGCTGATTATGAATTACACAATATTAAGAAAATACAATATATCGCTATTTTCTTAATTGCAAAATATTCTGAATTAATTATTCAGCAAACTTGCTAGATTACGTATGCATGGTACAAGGGACAGAATAACACTGTCATGACCACAGCCATGACCACGACTACAACCACAAACCTCCTGTATTATGGCGACCACGATACTGTGGAGTTGACCAATGAGGACTTGGGGGTGATGCTTCGCCAACCGCCGGATACTGTTCATACCATCACACTTGACGTCCCTGAAACAACTTCACATGTACTCGTTTGTCTAAACACAACATTACTCGACCAACCACCCACCATTAAACACTAATTTATTACCAATCTTACACATTTGTAGTCAATCATCTCTGAATACTTCCAAAATTTATTTCAGTTGATTACTAGGAAGAATAAAGAATTTTTTTCACTTTCTGACAGCCGTTTTATTTTTACGCGAAATAGTCATAAATTTATAGTTCGATAATTTATTCCAACCTAATATATAGTGTATTCAGACATATGTGAATAACGTATATTTATGACAACACTGACAAGATATATGAATATTATTTTCTTGTGTAAAGGCCCCAATGTTACTAAAATCCATAGACCATAATAAAAAACATGTTAATATCAAAAGGTTTGTGAGAACTCATAAGTGTGCAGTAATTACCATACGTCCTGAGACATTGCCTTCATGGCGTCAATGAGTGCTCTGTTGGGGTCCTTGAAGGGTTTCAGGTCTTCTGCACTGACCATCTCATATGACTTGCTAGAGACCGGTCCAGTCTGACCACCAGTGTCAGTTTCCGCAGCTGAAGGCCTGTGGTCAGTACAAGTACAGATGAGTTAAATGTATCATATTGTTAATTATACATAGTTTATCTTATGCTTGTAGCAGTCCTTTCTACTACTGTTTAAATTACTTCCTTGAGAATCTGTGTAATTTATTTTATTTTATTTTATTTTATTACACAATTAAGGCACCCTCTGCACTTAGGCAAAGTGACCTAGTTGTTGAGTTGACCATATTAATTGGATTACTGCATTACCAATACTTTATTGTTTAAAAAAAATAGAGATGACCATAACTGCAAGGTGGCTGTATTAGCAAGGTGACAACAAGTGACGTTCAACACTACTACACCCTCATGATTAGTACATTGACCCCAGATTGATTATTACACAGCAAGTGAAAAGTGAGATAGTCCGCAGCTGCACGTTTACATACAGACAGTCTACTGTGAATTGGCATTATGCTTTTGGAATGGTGGGATAATCGGCAGGTGAATAAAGCACTGTTGGCTCAGGCATGTTTTCTTAGCAGCTTACTGATGCATTGTCAGTGCTGCATATGCATCGCATATTCGATATTTACTTTATGTATATAAATAGTAATCAGTTTATATAAATCTAATCGGGTATTAGAAATTCACTGGTTTTCATCTGTCCTATGCTAAAATTCGCACAAAATTCATACGTAATTAATACATAATTTTTTAATTTCACCCACTTCATAAAGAATGACTACTGTGTCGCCACCTAGCGGTAGCTGTTTGATCACTGATGAAAGTCGGTGAGAGCAATTAAAATGTTACAGGTAAAAAATGTAAACTGACTATGTAATAAGTAAAAATATTACATACATCCCACAGGTTGGCCATCATTTTGTTTACCATTTCTGACACAGAAACATTAGCAAGCTTTCCAGACTTACTTTAATAATCATTCAGACGTGAATGTCAAAAGTGAGTTGCTATATTTGCGTGTTAGTAGAAAGAGGCATGTAATGTGCTGGTGGCAATGTTTGTCAGACGTTAGGTCTTGCATGCAAAATGTCATCGATTCTTTTCATAGTTACTGAGAAGCACCAATTACCAACCAACTGGTGCTTATGGCACATGTTTTACTGCCTCACTTGAGAGTTTTAACAGTTGATTTCCACGACACCTGTCCGTGTTTTCATAAATAAATAATACTGTAGTTGGATGGATAGTTAATTTATTCGACTTTCTTATATGTGACATTTCAATAATGTATGTCATTGTGGGGACAAATTTTGTTTGCAACCATGTAAGTCTGAAAGGGTCAAACTGTGCCACAAAAATCAATAGCTTACATGATGACGTAGGTCTGTACATAGACAGCCATGTATACATAAATAGCCATGCATGTCCTGACGTAGGACTGTAATACTCTTAACACAGGCAGCCATTGTTAACTATAAGACAGCCAGCCGCCACCGACCCAAAACACACTTATCTTAACAACTCTATAGCTCAGAGCGATCAACATGCATAATAATAACCTAAACAAAACGAAGACGCAATTTTTCTACGGTAGCTAACCTAGTTATTCACACAGAAGATACCTACATAGTTCCATTCATCTAGTGACCTGGCAGTGGTCTACCTCTAGCTGTTGTCAGTGTGACCGCAACAACTGTCTGACCGCTTGTCCACCGATGTTACACTACTTTATAAAAACAACAGGTCAAGCACTCACGACTTCATCTTCTTCTTCATCGTCGTTGGTGGTTTTCCCGTCGGCCGATTGTGTGTGCGTCCCGCAACCATTGGTGGAACTCCCTGTGAGTTGCCAGCAATGCTGAGAGCTGCAAGAGTGTTGTCACGGTTCAGTGATCATGCATGCAGGCACTTGTGAATGTTACAGGTCGCTCATGCATAGCGTCACGCCACCAATGATAATGTGGTTTAATCCAGCAACAATTAGACGTCGTTAGCCCCCCCCCCAGACATTGTCAATGCAAAGCTTGGCTGCACTAGGAACGTGCATGACCAGGCCGCATTGAAAGATAAAAACCGACACACATTCTGTTCGCATCTATATGACCATGTAATTATATACGTATATATACTATAGAAAAATGCAATAGCCTTGATCTGACAGAGATTTTAATGACACAAAGACATTTTTGACAAGACCATGTATCGCAGTAGAATAAGACATACTTTTTGAAAATATTAACACTTTTATGACAGGATAGTTTAAATAAAACAGCCAATCCTAGATGTTATGTCTAGGCTCCTGAAACATGTATCGACTTGTGAGACAGCAACTGGATCATTACAGCCTTTGAAAGTTTAATATATATATACGTTATATATATATATATATATATATATATATATATATATATATATATATATATATCATTGGATTATACACAACCTAGGCTATCACTGAGCCTAAAATCCTTCAAGTTGAATGTTTCACAAGTATCCTCCAGAAAGTGCCTTTGGAATAGATTAAACCAGTACACTAAAAAATTTTGGTGGGTTTAGGTGACTTGAGGAGTAAACACATGGATGGGTTTGGCCGACTTAAGGTTTAAAGCGACATGATCAGTTTGTGTCTTTTTATTTTTATTGCAAAATCATGTTAATCAGTATAAGTTATAGCTATTGTAGCATCCTGTCTGCCAATAAATGTTTTTTATCGAAACAGAACTGACTTTGTAATGTTAAACATCGAATGTTTATAAGAATCCCGACGCTGTCACTCAAATCGCTGGGAGTGACACCCACCCTTTGACCTTTACAAACTGGGAGCCGTGCACCTGGCTGGGTGTGGCATTAGTGGCGTCAACTTGTGTTCACGTGATACTGCATCGCGTGATCATGCATTTCCTTCTGGGCTTTTAGCCATGCCTACAACGGTTTTGAAAACGCCTCATGGTCGATGTGTACACCGAGTTAAGCGCCCTTACTGCGTCTATTTTCAACCCCTAAATGGTACATGAAAACATATTTTGATTGTCTTTACGCTATAATAGGTATAATTTATACTGTATAACATGATTTTGCAATAAAAATAAAAAGCCACGGACGGACCATGTTGCTTTAAAGGGTTAATGGCCATGCCATGTGACTTCTCCCATACTGAGCTATGCTATGCTTGTCTCAAACTTATAACCAGCATCAACAGTAGGTAGGACAACAGGTCTCCACTGTCCAGGCAACACAATACTTGATTGAATTAAGCCCCACTGTTGTGTTGAATTAAGGGATTATGGGTTCACCTTGCTTGGCAGTCATGCTCACTGGCTATTTGGGTTGGTTTGTTGTGAGATCGTTAAGGCAACTTCAACAGAGGGGGCAGTGAACAATGCAGTCATGTACTGCTAGTAACAATGCAGTCATGTACTGCTAGTAACAATGCAGTCATGTACTGCTAGTAACAATGCAGTCATGTACTGCTAGTGACGTCAGTGATAATGACCAAAATAACGTTTTTATTTATTTTCACCAAACAGCAAACCATTTCTCTTATGTCTAGGCTCCTGAAACATGTATCGACTTGTGAGACAGTTAACCATTTCGCAATTGGCGATCAGCAATGCTAGCCTAGTTTGACTATGACTAGTTACAAGACATAACGCACAGTGAGAGGAAGTTATGCAAATGCATAAATATGCATGCATGCATGCATACATACATACAATCACATGTATGTATATGTATTAAAAGTATATGTAAATAGTGACTTAACAAAATGAGTCAAACATTTTCAATATCAAGTTATTAGTACCAGTAGAAAGAGCTGCGTGTCAGCTTTCACGAGATGTCTCATATAAGAACATATGCCAATTATAAATGAAGGTATGGGTCACCAAACATGTATGAGGTAGAAACCTTCAAACTGCCTTCAAAGTATATGCAAACTGCAAAATATTGTTATATTTCAAGTAAAGTGCCTTAGTTACATGGACAGATATGGGTGAAATTTGGACCACACAAAGAGGGTGGCATTCTTAAGGCCATATGAAAACAAGATCTTTGTCATAAATAAATTAGCAGTAAAATTAATTGCATGTGTAGTTATTAATACTAGTTACTGCCGTTACTAAGAACAGTTCAAACCTGCAACGCACACTATTATAACCTATTTAGCATGGACATATCTGGCTTATATTTACATCTCTTGAACATAATGATATCGTTGTGACGAATATACAAACAAGAAATAAATTAACAGTAAATGTGACATATTCTAACGAAATGAGTCATACGTAAAAATAATGAAGTCTAGTTAGTCATACCATTGCAAAGAAGATAAATTGAGCTTTCCAACGGTGTAAAAATCACTTTTTACACCGTTCTAAAGATCACACACACTCAAAGTTTTTCAACACCGAATATGTCTGTGGTAGAAAGGTACAAACTGAGAAAAATCACATTTTCGACTGAGGCACACTCAGTCGAAAATGTGATTTTTCAGCTTTCGTTCCAAATTCAGCTGTTGTGCTTCTATTTCTCCGTTTGATGCATTCAAAATGAACTCCTAAGTGACACTCATCGTGAAAGATATATCAGGCAAAGTGTTTACTGAGATTATCACAACCTGATCCAAGTATGTAGCTGTGTTTCGTAGTGGCGACCCGATTGAGAACACCTTGTTTACAGATAGCGAGTGTGCACTGCGCCAGTGCTCACAGCTTTAAGCCAATCAGGGGACCACTATCAACCATGCCCCATGAGTTTTGTTTACATTTAGGCCTTTGTTTAATTAAGTGCTGCTATTGGCTAAAGTTGACACCATTGGAGAATTCTTCTACCACATTCACACAGTGGACATCCCAGGCTTTCCCATAGTACCAAAAATGTCCACCATGCACTACTGAGGGAAACTCAGTAGATTGCAACTCTAACAACTGTGATTTATTGTTTTTATTTTTACGAAATGTATGTGTGAAATGTTACTTAACCTTTCTAGAAAGGTTATCAAAAGTACTAAACTGTAATATAAATGAGAAATAAGCATTGCTAATTGATAGAAGATATTAAAGTATACTTTGGTGGCACAGTCCAAATCGTCAAAAGTCACAGCACAATCTTTACAGTATTTTCTCAATATCAAGTTGGCTGACGTATGACTCATTCGAACATGTCACAGATTAATTGCTTGTTTAATTATCTGTATTGTTACGGAAACAAAATCTGCAGTACTGTTATACTACTATTTGGCTGACGTATGACTCGTTTGAACATGTCACAGATTAATTGCTTGTGTAAATATTTGCATTGTTACGAGAAAAAAAATCTGCAGTACTACTATTCATTAAATTGTTTTGAGATAACTATTATCACTAATAACTCACACATTTTACACACACTGTTTCGTTGAAAATGCCACAGAAATGCATGTGTGAGAGAGAGAGAGAGAGAGAGAGAGAGAGAGAGAGAGAGAGAGAGAGAGAGAGAGGGAGCGAGAAGAGGGAGGGAGGGAGGAGAGTGAGCGAGGAGAGCGAGCGAGCGAGGAGAGGGAGAGAAACAATGGTGACCACTGAAAAATGAAATACTAAGGAATTATATTCAGGGAAAATCGCAACATTTTTCCTGACCTCCAACTGATTTTGTTAAGATGGGTTTATACTTGATTATGCAGCAGGGATCACATAACAGTGGCCTTACCTTCCGTTGATGTCACATCGCCCGCAGCGCCCCCCTGTGTCCTCGCTTTGTATCGTTCTTTTTCTCGCATCTCATGCCGTCTCTTCTCTTCCGCCTGCTGCTGTTGCAGCCGTTGCTGTTGTTGCAGCTGCTGTTGTTCCTCGAGACGTTTCTTCTCCTCTTCCTCCAGCTGTTTTTGTCGTACTTTCTGAGACATGCGCTCCCGCGTCGTACGCGCCATCGTTATTGATATCTGCTCCTGAATCAATGACATGAAATACAATGAACAATTTTGTTTGCATCATTTGTTAAATCAACTACATGAAAATTTATATTTTACTATTAACCGAGGAGCATCAAACAAAGTGCATGAAGACAAAAACAGTCTTTCCTAACACCTAGATTAACTTGCCAGTGGTGGTGCTTGTGACAATAGCATCTTAATGCTACAACAGCAGTAGTGGGACTGTTTACATCTTCCAAAATTGCATACCTGTAAATATACTGGTCCAATAAATATTCAGTCATAGACGTGTTCATTCAATCAGAAATGTTAAAAACACTACCTAGTGATTACCAAGGTGTTTAATTGAGCAAACTGTCCTGACTTATGAAATAAAGAAGGACCCACCATGATCCAGCCCCCAGTATGACAGAAAGGTTTTTTCTGAAGACATGATTATAATATAATAATAATAAAACATTATTTATTCACGATAACCTTATAAAATGTACATTTTATCTCTCTAAGGGTCGTGATTGCTAACGCAAGTGTATTGTAAAATATAATATGCATGCACTAAACAATTTGTTCGACTACCTTTTACATTGCGTAATGCGTTAAAATATAGTGAATAACAAAAATAGAATAACAACTTTTTTTTAACATTAACAACTATTTGAAGAATTTTTATCAAAATGAAACATCTGAATTCTGAAGCTCCAGTTTTATACATCTCTAAATGAGTCCATGTTAGTAGGATAAAACTAAACTCAAACTTGGAGCGTCAGACAAAATAGCAGATTATACTCGATCAATTAACATGGGTATATTTTGTTGCCTTGCTCTACAAAAATAGGCAAATATTTGAAGAATTAAAATCTTATAGAAATTTAAAAATGAATCTGAATCAGTTGCTCCTAGCACCAATACATTTCTCTCCCTGATGGAACTTTACATTTTTCTGAGAAACATTCAGCCATGTTATGATGTCAGGTACTCATACATACAAATGAGTGAACTAGAGCAACATAGAGAGGACAAACTTGTCCAAGATTCAAATTAGCAGCAAGATTCGAACTCTGACTGAGCATCGAACATCCTGACAAGAACGCCTTGACCCCCACAAATAATAAATTTTTCAGCGACACTTGTTTTAAATAAAGAATGCTGTGTACACAAGGTTATACAGCCCTGTGTACAGAAGGTTGTACAGCCATGATACTAGTTCTCACCTCTTCCTCCTCTGCACTTCCGTCTTCCACAGAGCCTGCCTTCTCCGGGGAGCTGGGGTGCACCCCCACCCCGTACACGCCCTTCATCAAGTTGTTCTGGTCAAAGTCGCTACGAGACATCCGTCTGCCTTTGTCACCACTACTGCCCCCTGGTGGTGTACCCGTGTGCTCCGCCTGGCTGCTGTTCACGTCGAACATACCTGAAACGTTGATGACAGAGCCCTCATTTCTAAGTGAAAGGTAATCTTCACCATATTGAGCAGTGACGACACCAATGGTACTGACATAAGCATAAGCATGTGTAACAAGCAAAAGGTGTAACAAAGATAGATGTAACATGCCGTATGTGTAGCACAACATGATACCTTGTACCTCCAAATGTTCCTATTCATGCAACCTTAAACACTGTTCTTATTATTTAGTCCATCAAGAACTAAGCTTATTGACTTTCAAGTTTGTCATACGTGAACAGATCAACCACGTAGACATGTTACCTTCTGTTTTTTCTGCAACTTTTTATACCTGATCTGCAAATTTCATCACCAAAACTAAATAATACTGTTGATGAGCTGGCAGGTCTCACTGGGAACTAGATTAGTATTCTTTAATGAAGTAAATTTTTTATTTCTGAAGAATTACACCAATCATTCAGAACAGATACCAACCGTGATGCCAAGATATATTGTTTTGACAAGCACACTGATCCAGAAGAATCTAATACCAATACTAAATGTTCACAGTAATTATATTACAATAGTTCTATTTGCCAGACTGGCTTACATGTGTTGCTAAAAAAAGTGCACTGAAAAACAACTTCATAAATCAGACAATTCACTGTGCAATCAGCAACACACACAATGACGCATCAACCATGCAAAACAACCGGCTAAACATCTAGGCGATTGATTGCGTGATAACATCCAGAGAAACCACCCACTGTGGACCCCCCACAACTGTGGACCCCCCACATGTGCAGCAGTGATGGACATTTACCTTTTCCAACGACACCGCCATAGACTTTGTCATCGTCCATGTCGATGGAGCCAGGTGTGTGCATTGAGGCCATGCCAAGTGGTGACAACACCGCTGTGAGAATGCAAACAGTTACAAACACTTCCTCTCAGTCTGAATCTGACATTTTTTCTTACAAATATAATATAATAATCTTACCGATATTTCTTCAAAACATGTAATCATTTTCATTTTTTTAAGATGGATCTGTTTTTATCCAAACGAAATGTTGCTCAAATCTTGCAACTACAACACAATATGATGTGCATTTATGTCAAGGATATTAATTCCAATAAAAACGAGTAGTAGCCAGCCATTTTAAACTGTACAAATACTGGCATCAGTTGCATGAAATTAACAATCTTTAGCTGATGAGCTGTTTTTTGTGAAGGACCCAAGCTCAGACGCTCAACAAACCAGAACTGTTTTTAATAATAAGTCACCATAAGACTTTGTAATAATACAGAATTTAGAGGACGTTGAGCTAAGTTACAGAAATAAAAACATTTTGTGAGACTAATGACATGAACTGTTGGGGGTGATATCTGTACCAAAGATCAGCTATGTAGGGCGGCTCAAATGTTATATTTACAAAGTAGAAACAGTGAAATAGAACTAGATAGTTCAACAAACATTAGCACAGAGCATCATTTATAATTTGTGTACATTATGTCTGTGCCTATGTCACTCTACAGCATCATCCTTCACATCTGCTTAATAAACCCACAACGGGGGAATCAATAAATAAAATGTTGTTAATAAGATGACATTTACTAGATTAGGTTGAATTCACCTGTGCTAAAAGGTACAGCTGATCAAATTAACTTACACCTGCCCTGGCAGAGTGAGCAGATCAATATGATGTCGTGTCATCACTGCTTTTATTTCTATTATGAAATGCTCACTTTTTACATTTACACCAGAACGTCTGTACACTGAACGGGCTACCTAGAAACTATTTATGCTGTCATAAAATATTCCACGTAAACGTTTTACTGCTAGAGGAAGGTAAAATTACAATGACATCTTAAAAAATCCTCAACTCGTTCATCGTAGCGTAATAGCAAAATAAGCATGGCTTTAAAAAAAAATTGGCCAAAGTGCATTACAAATGTTATGCATTCAAAAACATTCCATGCAGTGAGATATATCAAATTGACAGTGAGATATATCAAATTGACAGTGAGATATATCAAACTGACAGTGAGATATATCAAGATGACAGTGAGATATATCAAAATGACAGTGAGATATATCAAGGTGACAATTTGCAAATTTCACATTCCGATAGTATTTCATGCTGTATGCCACACAAACAACTCACTCTTATTGAAGCGTCGTCTTTCCCGCGCCTTTCCTGTGTGCATTGAGGGCTTAGGCTCTGCTGGCTGGGCATCTTCTGCATAACCCTTCCCAACAATCGCAACATCAGAGTTCTTGTTTTCTCGAAACGTGACGCCCCCTAATGGCTTGAAGTCAAAGTGGCTCACAGAGTCTGACTGCACATTTCCTAGTCGTGCATCGCTGCTTCCCGGTGAGTCGCTGATGCGTGACGACGAGTTGAGTGAGTTTTTACGCGCCAGACGGGGACGACTTTCGAAAGGAGAATCGACTTTCTTCCTGTGTGTGTGAAAAGAGAAATCACTGAATTTCCATATAAAGTCGGACAGTTGACTTCCGACAACCTAAAATTTTGCAACTTTTTTTGGAGTATTGTAACTTTTTGGACCCCTCTGTAATTTTTTCATGGAGCATTTGCTTTGGGACCAAACCAAGAGACATTAATGCTGATGACTGTTGAAGTTTCCATAACTCTGGAAAAAATACAGATTATACTGTATTTTTCCTGCAAACAAGTAAGAATCCTTGTGACACAAAAACATCATGTGGAAACACTTACTTTTGACAACTTTTCCTGTACATTTAATTACCCAATTCCACAACTAAACAAAACAACTTGTTATTTAATTCACACAAGCCAGAGTTTGGGACATAGCTATACACGCCCTGTACTTAGAGACCTGTCCACCCATCATTTAGACAGGTAAATCACGGTGTGGACGGGTAGAAATATCACTGGATAGGTGGTGTACGAGTACAAAATAAGGAGCAAACAAGGGGTGTCACACATGTAGTTTACTTCAGGTCATAAAACACATCTCCACCAAAAAGTATGACTCTTAAAATTGATATCCCACATAAAGCTGTGGTTAGGAGCAATAGGCGAGAGAACCAATTAATGTTCATTACAATTCTCAATTGTTTACATCTTAGCAACAATCTTGTCAGATCTTTTGTAAGCAGACTGAACGTTGTGAGAGCTTATATTACAATGGCAGGTCTTGTGGAGCTGAAAGTCTTTGAGAACGACTGGGTTCGAAGAATCACAACCTAAGGGGATGTAATACAGCCTAACAGGCAGACAGGTGAGAGGCCAGTTGAGATGTACGGGCCACTTGGTAAGGATGGAGACAAACTGGCAGACAGCAGAGGCGGAACAACACTCACTCGCAAGATCACTGTTGAGGACTGTGTGAGTGAATGAAGTATATTTCCACACGGACAACACAAAGACAAGTACACCCAACATAGAAGAACATAAAGATTTACACATGGAAATGGACAACTACAGAATACAGAGGCGCTGTAGTTGTCATCAGTGGCTGTGTCAGGCTGGACACGACTCGAGTGGGTGAGAATGAAAGATGGGCTAGGCTGCCTACTGAGCCACAGAAAGAACAAACAAAATGACAATTCCATACCCAATGTTCGCTTTAACTTTTTTTAGATGAACACAATTTTGTTTGTTTCATCATATCCCCCCAATGCCGTTTTCTAAGTTTCACCACGTCCCTTCACCACAGCTGTTCAAAGTTGCTTCTTGGCGATCCTTAGGCATATTGTTTATAAAGAAATACAATATCTACTCAAATTGTGTCATCTGTCACAATTCTGTTTTGCGAATTCCAAGTTGGGACTGGGAATGAAACGGCTATATAGCGACTAAACTGTGAAACTGCTCACTAATGCCCACATACCCAATTACCCATCCAGCGGCATATCAGTGTGTACATGCATTAATCACATCCAGAGGTTTTGACGACGTCTACTATTCAAATCATTTTTACGTACAATTATCAGCTACATGGAGGCATATGTTCTAAACCGCCATTAAGGCTGGTGTCTCAGCACCGCAATGGCGCTAATTATGGATTACTGTCTTTTGATTTTTTTAATATTTGTTCATTTTTATGTAACTGATCACAACAAATCTTCAACCGCAGTAATGACAGACAACACAACTGATGTCCCTGATGGTGATTTACCAAGTAACAAATTACTTAGTCGGGTTGTTTTTATAATACTACTGATGTAATTTGTCGGATTTAGCCAGTGATATTTGACTTTGTAAGCATTACCAATGGAGGCAAAAACCTGCAACTTGACAGCAGCAGTATATTGGGTCATTATGCTAAATGTGAATGTGTATGTGTCACGTTTACGGTTATGAAATTAAAATACATCCTAACTACATTACTTGTTGACTATTTACTATTATAGAATATATATATATATATATATATATATATATATATATATATATTATATATATATATATATATATATATATATATATATATATATATATATATATATATATATATATATATATATATATATATATATATATATATATAATATATATATATATATATATATATATATATATATATATATATATATTATATATGTATATTATGTTGCTGTATTCGTGATCACAGCATCTGAGGGCTGTAGCACTGAAATGGTTAACACTATTTCTCACCCTTTCTTCTTAGGTGTCGACAGAATGTCAGAGTCGGGGTGGTGGTTGCTCTCGGGGTTTGACCGAAGGGTCGATGACATGTGACTGAACATGCCACTTTCACTGAGCATGTCCGACATTGAGTCGGGTGGACTAGGTGACCTTGACCTTGTCGTACTGGCGCTGATGGTCCGCTGTTCCTTCTCCAGTCGCTCGAACAGTTTCTCTGCCTTCTTCTTCGTTGCACTGTTCCGTATCTGCCTCAACGACAGCGCCATCTACAGGGAAGGAAGAAAAACAAGGCTTTTTATTTGTTTGAAATAATACGTAGATTCGAGATTGCTCATTGACACCGAGATTGGCTAACCGCTTTGTTTTGAAGCTTCTCTGAACTTAGGTATCAAGAATTTGGGAGGCAACAGAAGGTAACTAATTACTTTTATTGTATATAACTGCTGAAGGTTCAAGGTCAATGAGTGCTTGTTACTAAAACACCACATCACCTTTGAAAATAAACGACACCAACAAATGTTCATTCAGGATGAGACATTGAATTAGAAGAATACAACAGCAGCCCTGGGAAAACAACTCAGCAATGTCAACTACAGCGTTTCATTACAGCCAATGGATTTAACACACATTCCAACATGTCAAATTACTGACAAGCTTCTTATAATCAATGCACCACAGCCCCCTGCAGTGACACACTGAGGACAAATGTTTTTCTATAAATACTTCCTATTGCCACTACATTCTGCAATGAAAACTAATGTGTAACTGAGCTTGGTGGGGCTGAATGTACGTGTGTGGATTACCAAATGATTCATGCACATAATGGTATATTATCGCTTGGCGAGTCCTTTCACATGAAATGACATTTGGATTAACTACGATCTTACGATTCCAATGAAAGCCTCCGACATAACCAGACACATCTAGAACCCAGTTCCCCTTCCCTTGTTTCACTACACATAATCTGAAACAGCTTTACTAGCCCACTCTAGGAGCTCCTGGTGACACATTCACATACAAAACAACTTCCTTTTCTCAGCGTGACTGCTGTGACACATGACACTCACCTGTCTGTCATCCTCCTCCAAATACGGATCATCGAGAACGCTGTCACGGGAACTGTCATGTGATTGCGTGTCATCGGGATGACCCCACTCTGACAGAGGGATGGGAGGCACCTTGCGCTTGGAAGAGGCACTTCGGGCCAAGGTCGCCTTCGTAGGGATCGGGGTCTTGCCGCTGGATGACTTGTCTGTGGGCAAACATGTCAACACTTAAGACTTGTCTGTGGGCAAACATGTCAACACTTAAGACTTGTCTGTGGGCAAACATGTCAACACTTAAGACTTGTCTGTGGGCAAACATGTCAACACTTAGACGGGGACTTAAGACTTGTCTGTGGGCAAACATGTCAACACTTAAGACTTGTCTGTGGGCAAACATGTCAACACTTAAGACTTGTCTGTGGGCAAACATGTCAACACTTAAGACTTGTCTGTGGGCAAACATGTCAACACTTACGACTTGTCTGTGGGCAAACATGTCAACACTTAAGACTTGTCTGTGGGCAAACATGTCAACACTTACGACTTGTCTGTGGGCAAACATGTCAACACTTAAGACTTGTCTGTGGGCAAACATGTCAACACTTAAGACTTGTCTGTGGGCAAACATGTCAACACTTAAGACTTGTCTGTGGGCAAACATGTCAACACTTAGACTTGTCTGTGGGCAAACATGTCAACACTTAGACTTGTCTGTGGGCAAACATGTCAACACTTAGACTTGTCTGTGGGCAAACATGTCAACACTTAAGACTTGTCTGTGGGCAAACATGTCAACACTTACGACTTGTCTGTGGGCAAACATGTCAACACTTAAGACTTGTCTGTGGGCAAACATGTCAACACTTAAGACTTGTCTGTGGGCAAACATGTCAACACTTAAGACTTGTCTGTGGGCAAACATGTCAACACTTAAGACTTGTCTGTGGGCAAACATGTCAACACTTAAGACTTGTCTGTGGGCAAACATGTCAACACTTAAGACTTGTCTGTGGGCAAACATGTCAACACTTAAGACTTGTCTGTGGGCAAACATGTCAACACTTAAGACTTGTCTGTGGGCAAACATGTCAACACTTAAGACTTGTCTGTGGGCAAACATGTCAACACTTAAGACTTGTCTGTGGGCAAACATGTCAACACTTAAGACTTGTCTGTGGGCAAACATGTCAACACTTAAGACTTGTCTGTGGGCAAACATGTCAACACTTAAGACTTGTCTGTGGGCAAACATGTCAACACTTAAGACTTGTCTGTGGGCAAACATGTCAACACTTAAGACTTGTCTGTGGGCAAACATGTCAACACTTAAGACTTGTCTGTGGGCAAACATGTCAACACTTAAGACTTGTCTGTGGGCAAACATGTCAACACTTAAGACTTGTCTGTGGGCAAACATGTCAACACTTAAGACTTGTCTGTGGGCAAACATGTCAACACTTAAGACTTGTCTGTGGGCAAACATGTCAACACTTAAGACTTGTCTGTGGGCAAACATGTCAACACTTAGACTTGTCTGTGGGCAAACATGTCAACACTTAGACTTGTCTGTGGGCAAACATGTCAACACTTACGACTTGTCTGTGGGCAAACATGTCAACACTTAAGACTTGTCTGTGGGCAAACATGTCAACACTTACGACTTGTCTGTGGGCAAACATGTCAACACTTACGACTTGTCTGTGGGCAAACATGTCAACACTTAAGACTTGTCTGTGGGCAAACATGTCAACACTTACGACTTGTCTGTGGGCAAACATGTCAACACTTAAGACTTGTCATGTCAACACTTAAGACTTGTCTGTGGGCAAACATGTCAACACTTAAGACTTGTCTGTGGGCAAACATGTCAACACTTAAGACTGGGGCCAACAGAACTGAGATGTGAAAATACGGTTTTCTATAAACAAAATTATTTGGAAATATGCGAATGTGTCTACATTCTTGGTTGTGTGTATTTTGTTTATTTGAAATCAGCATTAATTCGAACTAAGTTATTCACCGGTTAACTTGCCTATGTCATTACTGTGCCCTAGCTCAATGATACTCTAGACACAAAACTAATGCATACCCCGGTAGTTCTGAACTGATAAGAAGACAGTTGCTATCCACCAGACTATTAAATACACCTACATCAAATTTAATCTGCTGTTTTGTAAAAACAATTATTAGCATTAATAACTATTTCTTATACGATATTTGTGAGAAATATGCAATAAAATATTATGTATTTCATCAAAACATTTACACTTGAACCCAAAGGGTATTAAAACAACAAGTAGCGTTATTCATCAAATATTCTTCATATGGCATACTGAAAATCCATATCTATATAAAATAACATAGTAAAAGTAAAACATTCTGTCGATGGTAAGTTTTTGTAATCAAACAGATCTAGGATTCTGTAGCCATCTTTACTACACTCGTACATAGCAAAGTTACACATTAAGCTATTTAAACATAACTAAACGAAATACCTAAAAAAATTATACATTTTACAATCTACACAAGTCCACAGACATGCAAACATTAATTGCAAAACTTCATAACTGACCAGACAACAGGCACCAGGTATAATCAATACTTCATGGATCGAAAACCAACATCGTATTCCTAGATTTCACGTGCAGTGATTTCTAACAGGAAATGATGCACAAAAGTCTGCATGACTAATACATTTTAATCAACCTTCCAATCAGTTGTTGAGAGAATTGGACCACCCAGCGATCACATTTATGCTAAATCCTCTTTCATCAAATTTGTCCTCTCATAGGGCCTTTGTTTAGTCTTTGACAAAAAACAAACTGGAGATGATAATCTCTGGTGGGTCAATAATGCCTTTAGGGAAGAGATGTCTGGTAAACACTTTTATAGCACACACTGCAGAAGTGCCCCCCAGACAGTTCCAGCTACAAGTGGCATTATATTACATCATTACAGGTGATGCATTACATAACTACAGGTGATGGCTATGGAAGCTGACATGGAAGAAATGTAGAATTGTGTTCATGAAAAAATAACATTTGCTGTGTACTATAACTATACAAAGTCTTGTTGAGCCAAAATGTGGTAATTACAACGTTTCATGTGTGAAATGTTTATTATATATATTATATTTTGTGATTTATTAATATGTTTGTGTAGGTTTATTTTAATTTATGTTTAATCTGCCTTAGCTAACATGATTAATTTATAACTATTTTAGGTTAGCATCTAAGAATAATTATTATTCAAACAATTACATACGCATGTGTTTGGTCAGGCATTTGAAAAATGTAATGTTTGTAGGTCGTATTTATATGCAGACAATTGGCACATACACCAAATGCATGGAAGATGTGATGACTGGCATACTGGTGTACTTTACACACACTGTGGTTACATGACATTATGTCAGCAACCAACAACAAGACACTGACGGAAGACAATATCAGTAACACGGGGTAAATGTGTGGGAAGAAAAATGAAAGTAGACCATACTTCGTCTGTCCTCGAAGTTGTCACTCCAGTCGGGCGTGTAGTTGGGAGACGAATCCACTCCTACTGGCAAACACAAACACTGGATGTAAATCACACCAGTTGCTCGATACTCACATTTACATGCACATTTCCCGTTTTATATTACGCTGTTTTGGCACATGTTCTTAACCTTTACAGACCGGTCGAGCGATATATCGCTTGACGCATAGGGGTGGTCATGTATCATCAGGTGCGGTTTTGCCATTGGGTTTTGCCATTGGGTTTTGCCATTGGGTTTTGCCATTGCCCCGTAGAGGAAGATATGCGTATTGAGCAATACAGGAATGGCCTAGGTATTGTCTGTTGCAAATGGCATCGCGAAATATTCATTTTTAAATTCACAGAAGAGATTTTAGTGTGACTGTTGAAATCGTGTTTAGCCAGTGTTGGCAGCCATGGCTCTGCGATCGCGAATTATCACGGATCCAAACGAAGTGCTGCATATTATCGACAACTTGAGCGATAGCGAGCAACTTTCGGATGATGACGACAGCAACAGTGACGATGATGTGATATCGCCCACGTGTGAACTTTCAGATGTTTCTGAAAGTGACGATTCGGACGATAACCAGCCAGTCCAAGGTGGTAGTGGAATGGGAGTGACCTGTCATGTGCCTGCACCCGGCATGGATACGTCTGTCAGTGACAGTGACGATGGCGTTCCAGAAATGCCAGCTAGGATTACACGTCCCGGTAGAGGAAGGACCCGAGGCAGAGGAGGTAGGCAGGGAAATTGACGTGCTCGCTCTCGGTCTCGGTCTCCTGTCAGACCAGTTGCTGGAAGGGGGCGTGGTCGTGGTTGTGGCAGAGGAATGGCAAGAAGAGCAGCACTGGACCGTTCCAACAGCAGATATCGTGGTTGGGAAAACACCTTTTCCACCAGACAGAACACTGTTCCATTTACTGGAGTTCCTAGTCCAACATTTCGGCGAAACATTCTACCAGATGTGTGCCCCATTGATGTGTTTGAACTCTTCTTCAATCAGCAAGTGATGGATCTGTTTGTCGTGCAGATGAACCTGAACTTCGAGAGAAAGAAGGCTGGATAATCTGGTAAGCACAAGAGCACATGGTATCCCACCAGCATCCCAGAGATAAAAGCGTTCTTTGGCCTAGCCATCGCCATGGGTGTTGTGCGACTGCCTAAGATGCGGGACTACTGGCAACAGAAACAGTGGCTGTTCCGCTTGCCAGCATTTGTTGAGGTGATGCCGAGAGACAGGTTCTTGCAGATCTATCGCTACCTTCATGTGTTCGATGACTTGCAAGCCGTACCCCGGGGAAACCCCAACCATGAACCGCTCTTCAAAGTTCACGCCTTGTTGTATCTTCTACAGACGCGATTCCGGACCCTGTACAATCCTGGTCGAGAGTTGTCGATCGATGAGAGCATGATTCCATTCAAAGGCCGCATCTACTTCAGGCAGTACATCCCATCAAAGAGAGCGCGCTTTGGCATCAAGGCGTTCGTAATGGCTGAGGCAAAGTCAGGCTACGTTTGCGAGATGCAGATTTACACTCGTGCCCGTCTCAACGAAGAACGTGAGGTGAATCTGTCAGGCCGAGTCGTCCGTGAACTGATGGTACACTATCACGGTATCGGCCACCACTTGTACACCGACAATTACTACACGAAAGTGCCAATGATGCAGGAACTCTTGAAACAGAAGGTAACTGTCCCCTTCATATAACTAGTATAACAGTTTTGAATTATAGATATAACATAAATATATAACATAAATATTATAATATGTATTTATACTGTATTTTTTTCAATAATTGTCATACAACGGTATATCATTTTGTAAATATAACACTACGCTCTTGGAGTTGTCCATCCACAATGCGTTCGTGATCGAGTCTTTCTACCGAGATCATCGCGGTGTCACGAACAATCGTCTGCAGAGGTCACACCAGGCATTCCGCGAGGAACTGGCGGACGCATTGATTGGTGGGCATCGTGCTGGCCAAAAGCGTGCAGGTCGACCATCTGATGTCTACAACAGCGAGGCACGCTTCCAGAACGCTGGGAGCCACCACCCGTCCAGTGACAAGAGCCGGGATTGTGCATTGTGTACAAAGAAAGCAAAGGCCGCGTGTCCTGGTGGTCTTATTCCACATGGTGTAAGCAGGTATGCCTTGCCACTGGGCATTCGACGACCAAACATCAAGTGCGAACAGTGTAATGTTCATTTATGTGTGAAGAAAGACAGCACTTGTTGGCGTGACTGGCACACGTAACTGTAAGCCCGAGACTGGGCCCGGGTGGTTGCAAGGGTTCGTACACAGATGTAAAATAACATTGCCACTTGCCATTGTGTATATATACAATGTCAAGTAATCAATGGACTTCATTTATATTTTGACACTTTGTGACTATGAGTGTGTTCTTTGTAAATATGTCATTACAATTCTTCTGTGACTAATATTTTTTTACAGGTTGCCTATCATGTTTGTATACATACATAAATCCAGAAGATTTTTACATATTATACTGTATACTTTCACATTTTTCCATAATGGGTAAACATTAGTTTTCTTCCTAAATATGTATTCATCACTTTCTAAGACCAGTAGATTTATTTTGGCTGTTAGGATGGTTTGTGTACATATTTTCTATTTTTATTATTTTTACACTGTTCAATAAAATGACTAAAATGTCAAATAATGTTCCTGTTCTATTCATTTTGATACATGTTATGTAGATATGAATATACTTCCTAGGTAACTAATCAACTGTCATCTACGATGAACAGTTTTCTGGCTATTTCATGTCAAATATGACAGTAAAACATTACAAAAAAATATGGTGACCATTTTGAATAAATTATGATAATTAATTAGGTAATAATGTAATTTTCTCTCCAAAAACAGATTCTTGGATATGTTACCTTTCCAAAAATGTATACATATGTGGGAACATTCTTAATAATAATCAAACCACAGGTGTTTAAAAACGTGCATACATATTTCTGAAAAAAATCCAGGTCTGTAAAGGTTAAAGAAAGAGGCACATGACAAGTGCTGAGCTGTCAGTATCATTAGATAATTTATTTTGTAATAATTAGTATGGAATTGCCCATCGTTAAGAATGCAGTGTTGATAAATGATAACACAACAAATTTTTACCTAATAAATCTTGACAGTAATTTTACAATTTATTATGTGGTTTTGAAGAAATTATTGTGCTTCGATGTTACACCTGATTAATTACAACATTACTATTTATTTTAATTATCTATAATAATATAACGTATTATAGTAATGTCAATTATGTCAATGAAAATACTGACCTATGACCATGGCACCGGCTGTATTAATTAACAACAAACGTCTTAAACAAAGAAATAACACGTCACAGAAAAGTTTAATCTACAGAGGCAGATGATTTTGTGGCCAATCAATGAAACACCATTACAGAAATAGTTCCCATTCTGCATGTCATTTTTGTACACACAGAATCCTAGCTTTATTATGACAGTTTAAATGCAAGGCACCTTTACCTATTATTAGTATTATTATTATGCAATCAGTTAGAACCTGCAGTCAGCACTTATTTGCTCTGTAAAAACAAGATGCCAGTAATAGTCAGTACGGACTCAGTGCAAAACATAAGGTATAACAAAGTACACAAATATTTACTTATATACACTGTATTTATGCAATATTTTCACAAACAAAACAAACAAGAACACAAATTAGAATTTCGACACACTGCATATTATATAACCAGAGTGCAATCGGTGTGTTTTGCAACTTTAATCAATCAACTGCAGTAATCCAATAACTGGGAAAAAACAACGGTGCTTCGTCAGACTGAATAACCACGTTAGCAAAAACACTGTACCTGAAATTGGATCAAGGAAGTGCTTATGTGGTGGAATGACTTCTTCAAACATCTGTGGGTCGGGCCAAGAATTGGAGAATCCGGTTCCACGCCAGTCGTCCACTTTGCCCCGTGGCGTCCCGAGGGGGGTACTATAGGAGCTGCCCCGTGTCCCTAGCAACAACGACAGCAAGTCAAGTTATAAAATACTTCACATCCATCATGAATCGTTAGACATAATACACTCTTACATAATACATTCTTACGCTTTTGTTACAGGTATGTTGGTTCCAATTGTACTTTTGAAGTATAGTAAACCTTTTGTGAAATGTGGCTGGGGATTTTCTGTGAATTTACAAAAACCTGACAAATGGCAAAACAACTTCAGAAAGATCTGGATTGTTTAGTAATGTTTTAGTACCATGTAGGTAGTGCAGTGTACCACATACTTTGCGTGTACTCCATCAGTTTAAAGACGGCCATTGTAAAACAATTACCTTGAGAAATCTTATTTTGTCAAGTGTATAAAATTTGATATCATGAAATCAAAATTAAAAACACAACACCTTTATAAAGTATTAAGAAAATGACTATACAATATATAATACCTACACAAAATATTAATAAAATAATTACACAAAAACATAATTTACCACTTTTGAATCATTTACATGTACACATCATTTAGAGTTGTTTATATTTACTCATGAGATATGGTAATAACTAATTCCATTAATTTGATGCCAACCGATGGATAGTTCTGAGCAATTATGTACAATAATAACAACATAATACTTCCCTAAATAAACTATAAAAAACTTGTTACATTTTTCTCTGACATATTATGGGATGCAAGAATGCTAAAATACACGTGAAGAGTTTCAGGTCAATGAGAAGGGTGTGTATTAACCACTGTATTTAATACGTAACAACTGTGGAGTCGCGTGCCAACGGACTAGACTGTCGGCACATACACTGGCTGTGCATTGTTTGTCCAGCAGTAACTATAATTCGTCTCACTCTGCTTACTGAATGCAACCTTATAGTTATACAGCCGTGCACACCTCACTCAGTCTCAGACATGTGCTACACTGTAATTAGATAGCCCAACGGGAACTCTGTGCTCAACAGCTCCAAATGAACCCATAACAATGGCTAGTTGTTGAACACCTTCAAAAATATTGATTCCTATGAAAATAATATAATTATATCTTCAGTGTATGTAACACATTCTACTGACACAATAAATATTCAAATTAACAAAACTACTAATGTCCTATGCTGGGCAGCAATCCCATGACTACAAACATGTACATACATGTACAATACAAAGTACACACTACACACATACACAGTATTAGATATTAATCCAATTATTTGCAAGGTAGAGAGAACATTCACTCTACGTGTACAATACAGAGTGCAACAAGTCAGGGTGATTGTATATAATCCAGTGGCTGGATTGACGACAGGAGAAAGCATTGACACCAGACTGTGAAATGTTTACGCAAATCAGTGAGCTTCAATTAAGCATAACAACATTCTAAAAGTTTGCTAACAAATCAGTTGGAGAACTGTTTTAACCATAATTATAACATATATTCACATAAAATCAGAGCAGTATTACCAGCAAATTTAGAACATTTTCCTTATAAAACATGACCATCACATAATAACAATATTTATAATCGCAAAAATGAATGAAGCAATTAATTACATACTAATCACAATTACATTCTTGTAATATGACTCCATTCTGATCACTGTAAATTAATTGCAGTTGTTACATTGTAACTAGACCTGATCCAAGTAACCCTGTCATGTTATCTGATATAAAGTCAACAGCGTGTACCATCACACAATCTACAAAATAAGTACAAATCCATTATTTTCAAGGGTGCCAAATAAAAGTAGTTTAATAAATAAGAAATCATCTTTTTATTTTAGGTATCACATAATTGTGGCAACTTGCAATACATTTTTGGGGGAAAAGTACAATAATGTTAGGACCTTGTGCTTAACATCAAACTCGAGATGGTTTCGCATAAAAAAGCTTAATTTTTAATACCATGTAATTATGATTATTCCCGCTGTCACTGATGAACATTGCCTCCACACCTCTGAAGGCAACCGAAGAAAGCACCCAGGTTGTTTAAACAACACAAACAACAACAACACGTCAACAACAACAACTACGCGTGCCACCGTCCCACACCACACGTGACTTGGCAAACTCACAACTTTTCGGTAATGACTCGACAGTTTGGGTTAATTACTGCACGTCACACACACACACCCACACATACCACTAGTCTCGGGGCCACGGCCGTAGTCTGCCGTGCTGTCCTCTGAGTTTGCTCGTTTGTATTTCCTGCGGTAAATCTTCGTGTAGGAGCCTGAAATGAGTGCACAAGCCAACGGTGCAAGGGACTGTCTAGTGCCTGGCACTACTGCGACAAAACTACGCACAGTGTTGCATGTCTACACACCGACTCACTCATGCAGTCAAACAGAAAAATTAAAAAGATCATGCAGTGCCGCGATGAACAAGACACCAGTTACAAAATCAATATCACTGTGGGAGGCTCATCAGAGTGGATCCGTGCATCGCATGCGACGGTGTCTGTCAGATTACTTTGTTTGAGACAATATCCAGTAACATTATGAAGAAAATGAATTCTTTCTCAAAACATCCCTGAAGGCAACTTTGTATTTCGCTGTTTTTTGGTGAGGCATGACTAAATTCAGGAGTGGTCAATCTGATCAGGCGTTCTGTGTATTTGGTGAACCCGCCACTGATCATGTTATCTGTACAGGAATGTACTCAATGTCCAGTGGTCTAGCCGTGTGGTCTGTGCAAACATACGCCGATCTGATAACCTTCCTGTCACTAGCCAAGGTACGATTCCACATTGACCAGTTGTGGTCAAGAGAAAAGGTAAAATGATGCCTGCTGACCTATAATGTTACGTAACATAAACCTGTCACAGAGATTGTGTTCGCAGCATAAACATAACAGAGAAGGTGACCTTAATTAACGTATATATCATTACCATGACAATTTTTTTCTAAAGGTATAGTTCAACTACCTGATCAACTGGTGGGCGTGATGGCACCACGATCATTTTATATACTGGGTAGTCTTTTTCCAAACAACCATAAATATTGTACACACCAGTTAAGAAATCAATATAATTAATTATGCAATATGGGCAAAGTTATGTCTTAGGATAGCAACACTGACTGTGTTAATTATAACTTTGAAGTTACGGGCATTGTTTCGTCTTAGAATAGCAACTGTACAGTGTATGTACGGCTGTGTTAGTTACATATGCAATATGGGCAGTGGTGTCTTAGAATACCAACTATAAAATATATATATATAATACGACTGCGTTTTAATTTGAGCACTCACTATGTGGCAACTCTACGTCTAAGAAGGCATGACCACAACAAACATGCAACTAGTCCTAGTGTATTCCTAGGTGACAAACAGCGACCTCTGACCCTACCTGCTTCTGGAGACTTGTCTCGCAGCGTTGGCCGCGTTGCCCCAGACTCCATGGTCAGCCTGCGTGGTGCCCTCTTTGCGTCCATTGACTGGTCAGTCAGGTCCTCCGCACCCCATGTGCTCCTTGTTTTCAGTGGGGGGTGACCGGAGGTGATCTGACCGTTACCCCGGCTCCCATCCTGCAATGTCAACATCCGGTTTTATCAGTTTTCTATTTCATCCGTTTGATGCATGGTATGTTTTTTATCAATTTATTTATGCATTATTATTTGTTTACAATTATTACTTTTACCCTCTGTATATGTGCTGTTTGATTGGTGTAAATGATGTATGAATGGTTTGGGCATTGAAAAATACTCTTACATGTTACATTAAGAATGTTACTGAGCAAAATAAAATTTTGTATTTCTCTATATTTATTAGTGTTACCAAAGTGTGTGTGTGTGTGTGTGTGTGTGTGTGTGTGTGTGTGTGTGTGTGTGTGCTCGTGATAGCTTAATGTAGAGACCCGTCCACCCATCATTTGGACGGGTAAAAACGAATATGGACGGGTAGAAATATGGGTGGACGGGTAAAAAATTGAGGAGCAAAAAAGTCTTCCAAAACCATAGATATTGTTAGTTATGCCTTGAACGTGAGTGAAAATGGTGTCACATGTGTGTTTGTAGTCCATTTCAGGTCTTCAGACACATTTAAAAGTTTGTAAACTGGCTTAACAGTTAACATCCATGTGTTCACCAACACATGTGTGACTGGCAATAATTTGGTCATGCATAAAGCCCTGGTGTGTGTGTGTGTGTGTGTGTGTGTGTGTGTGTGTGTGTGTGTGTGTGTGTGTGGGCGTGCGTGCGTGCACAAATATAATGTAACTAAACTAACCACATAAAGGCCTGGAGACTAGCAGTATCAAGTAAAACATAAGATGAGGTAAATTAGGTAATAACAAAGACCATCAGACCGACTAACAGGGACATTAAGATTTTATTGATACGGTAATAAAGTTTGCATTAACTTTAAGATATAAAAACACAATGACCTATCACCAACAAGAACTCGGCGACAGGCTAAAAAAGAAAATCCCCCACACAACATAATCAAACACATGAAATGCCACGGACTATTAACACAACTTCACACACGCCACCGGAACACTTTACACAGCTGACCCAAATTAACACCATCTTAGATCAACACAAACCGACTCCTAATAAATGTCAAATAACTTAACCCTCACGTGTAGTTTTGCACAAGAAACAAAAGTCAATAGAAAGTTGCATGTATGTGCCTGTCTGTATATGGGGCCTGGCACACCATCCGACTATGAGGAGACAGTCAATAGATCCTGTTGCTTGCCCTGCTTCAAACATGTGTGGTCAGTTTATTTACCTCACGCTGCATAGCAGCTAAATGTCATGGGACATAAAAGATTCACACATTGGGGTAAGTATGTTGATGTCTCAGAGTGGTGGTCTCTACATTTCTAACTTCTTTCTTCTTATGATTAGCTCATCACTTACTAGAAAATGTTACCAGAAAACTAGCAAGTTTGGGTGGAAAGCAATAAGTAGCAGTGGTGTAAATTATGTTTGAGAAATTTAAGCAGATTAGAAGGCCCTTTACTCAGTGGCTGCTGGGTGCTCTTATGGATGCGTAGGTGTATGTAAATCATGGTATGCATATTGCATGAGACCACTAGGTCTTGTGCTCTTTGGTTTGATCTACTTCCTGGTCAGCCATGTGAAAGGTGCTGGGCAGACTGTACTGTACTGTACTGTACTGTACTGTACCGTACGTACTGTACTGTACTGTACTGTACTGTACTGTACTGTACTGTACTGTACTGTACTGTATGACAGTTGGGTATGGTCAGTTGGTCACAGTAATGGTCTTACATGAAACATTAACACAATTATTTCCCCTGTGTATTGTATTTTGTTGAGATGACAATAAATGAATGAATGACTAAATAGTACTCTTACTTATAGTTATTCAACCATCCCACAATATGGAACAATTCACACATTTGAGCAGTTGATAGGATATACAGTATTCATAGTCAAATATGACTAATACTTTAATGGCAATGGTGGCTAAAATAAAATAATAAAAAGTGTTTTTACAAAAGTGTCCTAGTTACAATCTATGAACTGCATTATAGTATTTTACCAAATAAGGGGGGTTCAAATTCTATCATTTAGAATATGGACCCCGGGTCCATTATCTATGGGGGTCCATATTCTATCTGACACTGACAGTCAATTTGACTGATATGAACATTTAGCAGAAGAATCTATATGCATACAGTCTTGCATGTGGATCAATTTATTGCTCTAATCTTTAACCTGTGCTCATATTTTGATAAGAATTTTGAATCAAGTTTATAATGAACACTGCTGGTTATGCATTTTTAATACAACAGAACACTGACATTACACAAGTTTATAGTACTTACTGACAGGATGACAGCTACAATCGTGAAAAACAAACCATTTTGTATAACATCTTGAAAATAAATAAACTTTTATATTTACATTGACTTCTTATCTAATAAGTTTGGCATTCTGCAGCACAGTTATTTGTGTAAGTAAACTACATATCATACTCATACATAGCATGTATCTGCTGTATCTTTTTTAATGAGTTGTTGGGAATTATTTTCAATATTTAAGTGTTTATCAAATTTATCTTAATTATGCGCTTGTTATAGAGTAATACTGCGTGAAATAATGATTTTTTTATAGAAATAAAGCCCATAATTACTGCACTGCAACAACTCATTATTTCCTATACTGTAATTAAAACATGGCCCGCACCTGTTGCAACATTGTATGTTCCAAATAGTATTCAAAACTTATAACCCTATCACTTTTTTCTTGGTCAATGTTATTACAGAAACTGGAAAAAGTCAATTCAATTTTAAGTAATCAGCAACACGTAACATAGGGTTAGTGATTGTGTAATTGGACAATGGCAGGGACCCCCTAGCATGAGCCTATCGACTGCTTACTGGGTAAAGCTGTCCATTTAACATAAATATGTTACTAAATAATAAGATATTACTAAATAAAAGCTGCCCATGTGAGAATATGCGACTTACTGTCCAACAATTACCTTGGAATTTCATTGATCTAAACAAAATTGCCCCTATTAACCGACATTGTCCTTCAATGCAAACATCCACCACATTACTTTGCTGAAGGTACTATTCACAACATTAAAGCCCGAATCAGAACAAATTGCTGCTCCATTGTGTGCCGCTATAGACGTGCAACTAGCCACTAAACTACGCACGGCTCTGTAAATCACTATCCAGAAGGACAAGGTTTACGTTTGACTCCAGCACGCGCATGTTACTGCAGGTGCCAGAATGTGCTGCTTGAAATGGCACTGATTAGACAAAGCCCATGAGCTGGCAGGATTCCATGCTAGCAATCTAGTCGCACGACCAACACATCGGTGAAAAGTAGCCCGCCACCACGTCCCTGGGTACTAACTTCACAGTTCAAATCTGCACATGCATCATGATGCAGAAATTAGTTTTTCTCTAGTTTCAGGCTCGGCGATCACATGAGCCAGTGCTGTGCACAGAGACTCAGGGAGGTTGATCAAACTCACATACACTAATCAGCAGGGCATTGATTTTAGCACTGTCAAATACCCAGATCAGACGATGACCGTCACTGTCAGATTAGGCTAAAAGTATTTCCATCGATATGTTAATGCTATTGATATATAGCTCAATGACCACAATAGTCATTTATTACATTAACTGCTGATGGCAGAGACCTCTGTGAACAATGAACTTGAACACGGTATGCAATAGATTAGCAGTCACCTAAATATAGTCATGATTTTGATAAATTTGCCCAATTTCTTCAAAGTACATGTAGTTTAGACTGAGGAAGCTTCTTCTCCCACTCAGCCACCCAGATTTGGAAAGTGCTGAATTAACTCGATCTGAATCACTTACCTCAAATTGCACAGGTGACAGGACAGGTCAGAACAATATTAAGTAATGAGGTGATACAACACACTTAAAATGCAGTAAAAGGGCCTTAGTAAAATATAGTAATTAATTTAGTAGAATAAAGTAATTAATTTACATAAAACTAGATGCAACAAATATGTTGGGTCCATGAAACGAGACTGTGTCTCCTATAGGGGGAGCCACTACAACTAGGTATCAACTGCAGACAACTGTCAACCCGCCCCTACACGAAGAACCCCACTGACACATTAGAACCACCATATGCAGGCAGCGCACCATGTAAGCAGTTCATGAAGATTAAAATCACCAACCACTGGCAATGTGTAATACATACACGTTTACATCTACACACTGCTGAGTGCTGGTCACACTTACTAAGAAGTGTTTGTATAGACAGTAGTTTTAAAATAGAACATGGACAGACTGGTCATGATGTACTTCTAACTAATGAACTATGATATTCACTAAAATGACTTACAGGACTGAACTATGGTGTTCACTATGAGTTACCACTGTGTATATACACGACGCAATGTTCACTATAATGATTTACCACTGTGTGTATATCAGAGATGGAGTAATCGTACTCGTGTACTTGTACTCGTACTCGAGTACGAGTACTTTTTGAGTACTCGTACTCGAGTACGAAGGAAAGTAATCGTACTCGTACTCGAGTACATTACCAAAGTAATCGTACTCACGATTACTTCTCACGATTACATTTTTTTCATATGAACAGTTGCAAGCAAATATATTAGACAGATAAAAATGGCAATATTAGAAGTAATCTAATAAATGTAATAATAATCAAGGTATTCATTTTCTATTACTGTTGAGCATTTCAGTTAAATAAATATTCAGTCAGATTTCTCTAATTAATACCTTCTCTTCCCAGAGAAGCAACATCTCCTCACCCTCCTGCTTAGTACAAAGTACAAGTTATATTGTGACAGTTCCTGGGAAGCACTGCAGGAGATAAGCATCCCATTACATCTTGCTTTGTAATTTTAGAAGCCAGGCCTCAGCCCCACCTGTACTGTTTGCTCTGTCAGTATGGTGTGAATGACTGGTCATATTTCCAACATCCAGAATCCTGACTGGGTCTGGGCGGTTAGCTGCTAAATCCCTGTCTATTACCCTGGTATGTTTAATTAAGTGCAAACTGTAAACCTGTCTAAATCCACAACCATTCTGTGTTTGTCCCATCCAGACATGGGGTCAAATACATTGAAATGTATTTAAATACAAATATTCTTGAGGGATTACAAATACTTTTTAAATATAAATGTATTTAAATATGAAAAGTATTTCAAATACTTGTTCATATATTTTTCAAATACTTTTCATTTTGTATTACTATGTAGGTAAAAGAAAAGCAACACATATATTGAGACATCTAGTTTATAGGCATAATTTGTGTTTTGCTCATATGATGACAGGCAGACCAGTGCTAGGGAGTATTGTTATTGTTAACTGCATCACAGTGACAACTGACTGAAAAAGGTAAAGGCCAAAATATATTGTTTGTATGTTACGCCAGGAGGTCCATAATAATATAACGCCTATGTTGCCCTCAGAAGAGACACTGCTAATCATTGCTAGGATGTTGTGAGGAAGGCTCAACTTCAAAGTCAGCCAGGAAACCAGAATAACCTGGTGCCAAATTGAAGCCTGACTAAAGAACAAAAGGGGATATTGACCTATGGTCACTGTTAGGTCCATCCTCTGGCTCTGAGCAAACACAAGTTGTGGTCACTGCAGGGCCATTAAATGATTCATCCAATACCTGAGAAAGTTGTCTAATTATTAATAACAATAACACCTGGATTGTGGATAGCAGTAATCAGTTAGAACATTAGTGACACAACAACAGAACAAGAATGACACCTAGGGATTCCATGAAAGTCGCCTTTATGTTAGAAACAGGATATTCATTACAGTAATCATGAAAGTAATCATGCTTATATTGTAAAGTAATCGTACTCGTACTCGAGTATATTGTAAAGTAATCATACTCGTACTCGAGTACATTTGTTTTCTGAGTACTCATACTCGTACTCATGCATGTTCAAAGTAATCGTACTCGTACTCGAGTACATTTGTATTGTACTCACTCCATCTCTAGTGTATATACACAACTAAACTATGGTGTTCACTATAATGATTTCCCACTGTGTGTATTGTCTTCACGCACTATAATGATGTACTTTGTATTCATATTTTATGTATATTTGTCCAATGTTTACATTTTATATTGAATAAAATAAATCAATCTGCTATGCTATTCCAGTATGTACAGTATTCAGGCACTGTATGTGTTGTGAACACAAAATCTTATTTTTTGTATTTATTGCTAAAAGTATTTAGCCAATTTAAGAGGCAATTGTTTTGAGAAATTATATCATTTTAATCCATACTGTAATATGCATTATGCCATACTGCCAACATCACAAAACAGATGCCAGGACACAACTTAGTCAGACAACAATATTTTGCATATATGTGCAGAACTGGCTTGTGTGACATAACAGGCCTGTGGATTATTCACATTAATTTTAGTCCACCAATAAAGCCTTGTGTTCATTGTTTGCTATAACAAATTATTTTATTTGTAAAGCAATGTTAGCATTCCATTTCACCCGTCTTATATTCATTAATTAGCTATTCTTGGTAAGCATCATCAACAAACATTTATTTGATTCTTATGCATGGCGTACTTGTGAATCTCAATTGCAATTTGCAAGCCATCAAAGATGTCAATTTGCTGAGGGCCATGGGGTCATGTGGGAAACATGTTTGATGTCAACCAGAAATATACAGTATCTTGCATGACAGTCACATACCTAATTTGTTGAGCTACATTTATTGACTGTCTGTGAGTGCATCAACAATTTACATGTTACGCTAAAATCAGATACACTATACATATGAAAACAGTATTCAATGTTTTTATACATAGTTAATGTTTTAGAAAACTGCTGCAATTATTTTTTCTCCCAAACAATAATAACATTGACAACAGAACAGTTTATTGTTGACAGAAAGAAAGATATACATTATTGAGTGTCTGCAGGGTATTAATTGGAACTGATGCCATCAACTATAACACATTTTATCACTGGTTGTACTAAGCTTTTTAGTCAACAGGTAAGGGACATCTAACAAATGCCATATTAAAAAAATGCCACGACTTGGTCCTCTCTACATGGTCTGTATAAGTATGTATGGAGTGTATTCCAGTGTAATCCATTATTTGCAATTCTGTTTTGATAAGGATTTAATAGTAAAGTGAAATTACTCCATGGATTTGCATAGATTATGAAGCTTAATTAAAATTTTAAATCATTTATTACACGTAACTGTATTTGAAACTATTCAGATGAACTAAGCCAACAAAAATTACACTCAGTGATTCCATCAGCATATCATCAACAACATTTTATCGTTTTATACTAGGAAGTAGACAAACCATCAAATCTTCTAAAAAAAAGCCATGGGCCAGCACTTTTGCATTGTCATCAGTTAAATATTTTATGGTCATAGGGCTCCAGGTTGGCAATAATTTTGAATGTTCTATGGAGCAGACAGGCAGTGTTTGAGCTACTGTTCTTGAAAAAAGTGAAACATCACAGTTTAGACAGAGACATCTATTTGTAAATAAATGATTGGCAAACTAAAATAATCCAACATTCACAGTGAGTCACACATGATTATTATATACAATGTATAATTGTATAATTGTATATATATATATATATATATATATATATATATGTATATCATTGTGAAATGTATGTGTGCATGCTTGCTTGAAATATACACCTGTCATTGTGTGTAGGGAGAACATTACTGGTTGTTATTGCTAATTAGTTAGCTAAAGGTCAGTAACCAATATTTCACATCATTTCAAGGTAGCGAAGTCCCCAAATGATAATGGATGTGCCGATTAAAATAAATGTTTTGTGGTCTTGTTAGATCAACAATCAAAATAAAACCATGTATTGTACAATATTGCAGGTGTCAATATTTATGCGACATTGGTGTAGTGCTCTCTAAAAAAATATGTGATATTTTATTTTACAAATCGCAAAAATATAACAAAATCATGTCCTAGCTCAAACAGTGGACATGGGGTCAAATATACTGAAATGTATTTAAATGCAAATACTCTTTAGGGGTTCAAATACAAATACTTTTCAATGCAAAAGTACTTAAATACAAAGTATTCAAATACTTTTCACTTGCAGGATATATTACTATTATTCGTAAAAGAAAACAAAAATTTTGATAATAATTATATATAGTGTATGTCTGTACATACAAGCTGTTCAAATTAAATTTAATTCTTACTCATTCTTGAGTCTAGTATCTAAAAAACTATCTATGATGTGGGGGTTTTGTCCAGAGAAGGTTTTGTCCATGCACCAGTTAGCAATTATTATTATACCTGAATCCCTTGCTCTGGTCTGCCTGTCATTGGTGTGTGGACAAAGCCCCCTCCGGACAAAAAACCCTCATAAAAAATCCCCTCCTTCCAGACACGTTGTCCGAGGGGGTTTATCCCGGATTCCTGTCATCATATAAGCAAAACACTACTTATGCCTATAATTATAAACTAAATGTCTCAATATATGTGACCTGTTCTAACGAAATGAGTCACATGTCAAAAAATGTAGTTAGTAATATCATCGGAAAGAATATTTATTTAGCTTTCCAACGGTACAAAAATTGTGGATCAAGCTCACGCACAGCCAAAGTTATTCGACACTGAACATACCCTGGGTAGAAAGCTTCAAACTGAGAAAATCGCATTTGAAGTTCGTGGTCATGCAAGTACATGATCGAGTGCGTTGTCATTCCTAATTCGGCTGTATTCTAAACCCCCTCCCAAGAGATATATCTTGCAAGTTGTTTATTATGGTTATCGCAACATAATCCGAGTATTTAGCAATGTTTTGTTGCAGCAATCCGATTGATTCTACTTATTTACGGCTAGCGAGTGCACACTGCGCATGCGTTTGTAGCTTTAAGCCAACCAGGGGACCGCTATCAGCTGTGCCTGACACCTGGTGACGTTTCTTTACAGATAGGACTCTTAGTTAAACGTTCCTATTGGCTAAAATTGACGTCATTGAGGATATCCTCTTGCAGATTCAGACAGTGGACGTGCTGGGCTTTCCCATACTACCAAATATGTCCGCCATGCGGCAAGGGAAACCGCGAAGAATGCAACTCGAACAAGTGCGATTTATTGGTTTTGTTTTACGAAGTTCATGCGTGAAATGTTACATAGCCTTTCTAAAAAGATAGTATAAATTAGATAGATAGATAAATGATAAATTTGCATTGACAGTTGATAGAAAAGACATTAAAGTGTGATTTGGTGATGAAAAGTCAAAATTATTAAATATCACCGTGCAATGTTTATAGTGTTTTCTCGAAATCAAGTTTGCTGACATGTGACTCATTTCATTAGAACAGGTCATATATATATATATATATATATATATTAATAATAATAACAGGCATAATGACCAATCTGTATAGCCAAGTTGACTCCTGCTCCACCATGCAGGGCTTACACCACTTTCTGAAGTCAAATTCACAAATATAATGGAATTAGGAGGATAACTTGGATATTGGTTTAGACTATAGGGTAACTTGCTTTAATAGCACCTTTATCATATATGTAATTGTAAAATATTTATTATTATTGTGTGTGTGTGTGTGTGTGTGTGTGTGTGTGTGTGTGTGTGTGTGTGTGTGTGTGTGTGTGTGTGTGTGTGTGTATGTGTGTATATATGTACATACATGGTATATATACATACAAGCCAAGTTAAGTTGAATTAATTTAATCCTTCTTGCATCTAGTATCTATGACGGGAAAATTCCTGAGGGTTTTTTCTGTTTTTTTTGTCTGAGGGTGTTTTGTCTGGAGAGGGTTTTGTCCCAGATTTTTGCTAACTACATCACAGTGACAACTGACTCAGAAACCTCCATCCACTCCACAGAGGTAAAGGCCATAATGTGTTGTTTGTTAAGTTAAGCCAGGATTCAGGAGGTCTATAATAAAATGCCTATGCTGCCCTCATAAGAGGCAATGCTAATGACTGCTAGGTTCTTGTGAGGAATTGTGACAGCTCAACGTAAAAGGAAAGACAGAGACCAGAACTGGCTGTTGCTAGCTTGGAGCCTGACTACAGAACAAAGGGGATATTGACCTATATAGTCACTGCCAGGTGCTAATCCATCCTCTAGCTCTGAGCAAACAAAGGTTGTGGTCATTGCCAGGGCTATGAGGACACCTGCTGTCAAGTGTCATCTTCAGTAATTAGCACTGCTTGGTTAAAAACACATTAAAGTTGAAAATTCATGAGTATCTTGAAGATGGAAAACATCTGGTTTGGTGTAAGGTGATTTGCAGTGAAGGTAATGAGTTTGGTAGGCTTTACATGTGATTGTGAAACATAAATGTTGTTACTGACAATGTATTTGAAAAAAGTATTGAAAGTATTTTAAAATGTCAAATACTTTTTTTGGGAAAGCATTTAAATACAACTATTTTGTCAAATACACATACAAAATGCATTAAAAAATATTTAAATACTTTCCAATACAAATGTATTTAACCCCATGTATGTTGTGGAGGATGAACTGTGTCGGTCTGACTTGGTCATATCTATATAGCATAAATTAAACGCTACGAGTTACAAAAGGTATACTAATAGGCCAGACAAACTGGAATTTTATGGGAGAGGCAGAGGACGTCCTCGTTTCATGACAATAAACAGATTTCAATTAAATCTGTCAAAAATTTGCTTACAAAAAAATAAGAACAGGTACAATGAATTGATAAAAAATGTGATACTGGTATAACTATAGGGACTGTGAATCATCCATGTGTTGAGTGTTGACATACCTGTTTCGTTGTTGAGAATGGCTTGTAGTCTCCGTTCTGGTGTGTCGTCTGTTGCGTTGTATCATCATCCCAAGGAAGTTTTGCCCTTCCACGTCCAGCGCTGGGATGTCGCCGTGGCGATGGCCCGTACAACCCACTGTCCGGTGTGAAGTTTGTCGGCGTTGAACGGGTCGATGACATCACAGATTCAAGTTCGATGTCACCCGACCGATGTGATCTGGCTGACGTGCCATTGCTACTCGATGCTGACAACACCCATTCGACATCCGCCCCAAGTGATGCGGACGACCGACTGGTGGCAGATGTTGGAAGTGGAGTTGCATAGTCGACTAGTCTGTCGTTGTTGAGACGCGGTAGTTGGCGTCGTGCCAACCGTGCCTGAACAGCGGCCATGACACCTTCTCCTTCATAGTGTAGTTCAACACTGTCCACAGCTACCACTAATGGCCTCGTCTTACCGGCTCCCATCGCCTGTGCCAACACTGCAAAACATTCAAGCGATGCTTGCCGCACCTGGCGTTTTGGATCAACCAGTGTGTGAGCAATCATTTGACACAGATCAGACAGGTCAAACTCATAGCTCGGGAACGTTAACAAGGATGCAATGATGATGTTAAGTGTTTCCTGTCGCACGCGAGAGTTCTTGTGATACAGATTCTCACTGATCACAGACAACACATCCTTTGGCTTCAGCAGATGCATCAGCTGAATGACCACTTTCATGATCGCCTGGCGAACGACAATCTTGTTGTCGTCCATTCGCTTTGTTATTGCCAACACAACGGCTTTTATGTGGGGTTCAACATCAAAGGTGAGCTTCTCAACAAGGTATCCGAGGATTTCCAGAGTGACAGTGATGATTTTGAAGTTGAAATCGTCAAGCAGGTTGTTGAGAAAACTAATGAAATTCAGCAAGTATGGATGCAATGCAGATGCATCACTTAAATCACGAATGATCACCTTCAGTTCTTCCACGCCTTCCCCGCGACTGCGAAAGTTACTCTGGTTACTCAGTTTGTTCATCACGTGACTAGGCACAACTCCAAACTCGTAATGCTCTGATGTGGGAGATACGTACACATTTTGTGATGTGGGAGGTGCTTGATAATGCTGCTGTTTTTGCACCGCATGAGTGCTGTTACTATCACAGTGAACCGGTATGCTGTTCTCATCAGCATCAATCTCTTGATCATCCTTCTCCATCAACTTGTAGTAATATTTGCGCAAACTGACCGGTAGCCCCTGTATGTCGGAATGAAACACATCATCACCAACCAAATTGCGAATTTTCTGTAATGACAACAACACGTGCTGTTGCAGGTTATCTTCTGTGTTGCTGTCTAGCAACCGTTTGGCTAGGGACTGTGTGATCCCACAGAAGTTTTCATGTGAGAATTCTGGCGTGAAGAGCATTGGCAAACCAACGATGACCTCTTTCTTAATCCTTGGGTCTCGGTGCTCAATCCCATGCATCACTATTGCACGGAACAAAAGCTGCATATTTCTTGTGTGCTTCATGCAGACATGCAGTGTCTGGATCACATCACGACGGATCGTAGTTTTGCTATGACCCATATTCGGCACCAACTTTGGTAGTATTATAGATACACATTCATCCAGCTCATCTCCAAGCTGTGGAATCAGTTCGTGCACCAACTGTAAACACTGGTGGCGCACTTCCGAATTAGTGTCGGTGAGCACAAGCGACAGACCCTGAAAAATAGCCTTCTTGTCGGCGTACGGCAGTCTTCCACCATTTCTGCGTACTACAGCGCGCAAGTTATCCAACATTTGAGTCCGTTTTTCAGGGCTTTTGTCGTTCAGGTAATTTAGCACGTCATCTTCTTCCATATTCCTTAGAATGGGGCCGTGTTTACTTCCACTATGGGTGTATGAACCATCACTGAGGACGTTGTTGGGGTAAACTATTTTGGCCACAGTGCCAGCCATCAACCAATTTCAGCAATATCAAATAAATCGTTCCAATCACCACAGCACTGTTAACAACCTACGACCAGTTTGGAGTTGACCAGATACTGTTTCACACGTAAACTGACAATGTTAACCATCCTTGAAAATGCACAATATCTACATTTTCTTCGACAGAACTTAGCACGGTGGTAGACTTTCCAAAATGGCGAATTCTCCACAACAACCCACTATTTGTATCACGTGATACACGTAGTTTCCCGGATTGGAACAACATTACACGGTTACAAAAACAGAAATGATCATCGCAAATGGCAAATATGATAACCAGTCCACTTACTGTACTAACCAGCTTTGTGATGTTGCACAAAACTTCACACATGCAAGTGTAATAAACCAAATTTGCTGCGTACCCCTTTTGATAAAAGCGGCACCTGGTGTGACAAGGAGATACTGCAATCACTACTACTGCAGTTACTCGCTAGGGGCGTTCGCGCGTATACATACGTTTTGCGTAGGCGTGTTTACCAGTACGCCTGCATGAATTACGTCCATTAAATAATTCATAACTTGTGTTGTAGAAAGACAACGAACATGTGATTGAAGTTACCTGGCATTGTAGATTACTTTTTTCTGAACGCTTCGAGTGCACGGCATCTGTGTTGACAGGCGGGCTATGCCTGGCTATGCCTATCGGTGTCACCGCGTGGGCAGTAGTAAAAAGTGGGATATGTTTTTCCTTTGGCTTTGGCTTGGCATACCTGCCTTTAGGGGCTAAGTTTGGCTCGCTGAATTTGGACTGAGTTAGGGCCAGAATGGTAGGAGGTTGTAATACAAAGGAGTTATAGGATTGTTTGGGACTAAGAGTTTGACAACATTTTGGGACATGGGTCATGAGTAAAACGGATTAGCAAGTCTGCAGAAAAGGAAATTACTAATAAACAACAAATTCGGGGAGCAAAGAATCCACATGACGCAACACGATCGTATAACTTGTCTAGACTTATTGAAAAAACAACCGTAACGTATAACAAAATATTGCGGTGCGTGCATTACTTTTATAATATATATTCATTAATTTTAGATACTCCGTGGTTATGATGTTTACGCGTATAGTATGTATATTACATACACATGTACAAACTACCTAGAATGTAATCCATGCCTGATTTTATGGACCTAAGCGGCTCGTGAAAGAACGAAAGCAACACGTATGTCGCCAACACGTTGACACAATATTAGTAATAATTAATCCCATAGAGGGCGGATATTAGTGGTGTAAAAAACCTGGTGGATAATATTAGAGTTTCAAAAACGGTAAAAACAGTAAGTAGTTGCAAGTAAGTGGTGCCAGAAAATCAACAGCAAGCTCATTATAACAGTTTGTTATTATAATTGTTCAACTTTAGTGTGCTAAATTAACCGTATTATGAGTAGTGTTGTTGACTTTTGGAGATGCGCCATACGATGTCCCACAAAAACTAGGATTCAGGTTTGAGCTCGGCCACCGTTGTAATGCCGGTAATGCTGTCGACGCCAATGACAATGTCAATGATCAATTCAATTCATTTTTAATCGCCAATATTCCTGCAGTAACAGTGCATTTACCTGGGCTTTGCCTGGGAGCGTGACGGTGTCCGAGATGACTCCAGAAGTTGGCGGAGTGGTCGCGTTAGAAATATCCAACATATTTTCTCAAGACGGAGTCTCAATTATGACGTCAGCCAGTACGCACACAAACCCCAACCAATATTACTAAGAAACGCAGTATTATGTAAAAGAGAAAATTAACTCTAAATACGTCGCTGACACTGTAATTTTACAGTGTCAAACACTACGAACTCATGTGTTTTTGTCCTTAGCCGCCTTAGCTTAAACTCAGTCAAAGTCAAACAAAAGCCGAAACGTGCACCGAGATCCAGCAAAAACAGAGGTGGTTTAAATAGCTATTAAACTGTTACTATTGATTCCAATATCTGTAATTGAATAGAAAGTGTTCATAAAATAACCATTTCAAATACAATGAAACATTATCCTAAATGGTAGTTTAACAGAATGCAAAAAATAACCATGTCAAATTTTCATAAAAAGTTAGCATAATATTGTTTAGTAAATGTATACATAATCGGTATATATAATCGGTGTAGACCAGACGATAAGTAAAACAAAACAAGCCAGGGATGCTATTAATGGTAGGCATTAGTCGTATTACCAATAAGTGTGGGAATGGGGTAAGTGGATGATGCTGTGGATCACCTGTTTCCACACAGCTGGAATTCCACTGGGGCAGTTATGATATTGCCCCTCAGTGAATCTTAAATTATAGCAGCACGGCATAGACAAAAATGTCAATAGCATAATCCCACAGTCTTCTTCAGAGCAAGCAGTGTCACAGTGAATTGAGCAGAGATGCTGAAGTTGTGGACATTATAGTGCTGTGGTGGCAAAAATGCTCAAATGCACCCCCTCTTTTCCCATATCATGATCAGATGTAAGACCACAATAAGGTGTTCGTCCGCCATTCCCCAACCAAAGAGTACCCTTTAAAAGCAGCATTATGCAGGTTGTCTGAATATGTAGTGTGGAGTGATTAGAAATGATGTTTTCGTGCATCGTGGCATCAGAGCTGTCGAATTACGACAGCTGTCAGTCGGTGCATTTCTGCATATTAATACAGTTGTCATTTTGCTTGGTGATGTAATCAGGGGCAATCCGTGGGTGGTTCAAGCAGAAATGGAGGGGTGTTTGAAAGAAGTTTGTGGGAGCCTGAGGTATTAAAAGTTCACAAATTTTTCACAGAACTTCTGTCTATGGAGGGTAAATATGCTGTGAAATTGTCAATAACAGAGCTCTTCAAGATTAATAGGAAATGAAGGAAACGTTATAATGGTCGCCTATGGAAAATGCAAATATGGTCTGACACCATCAGAGACAGCGGAGTCAGAGCAGTGCTGAAGCTTAGGTTCTCACAAGCCCTAATTTTTAATTCCTAGCCATATTTCAGGTTTCTTACATGAATAGTTTTCAGACTTGCTTTGTTTTGAGAACCAGTAAACCTGAAAGGAATAGGTACATCAGTTATCTGAATCTATAATATTTTTATGTTGTAACATAAACACTGCTTATGTAACACATAATCCATTGTAAACATACATGAAATGATAAGCACAGCACTGCACTAATAATACCACTGAAACTGCATTTAGAATCATGACTCCTTTTTCGATATTATAACTGTTAACATGTTTATCAGTCAATCAATCAATAGATCAACTAGTCAAATAACCAGCCAATCACGTCTAAATATTTACTGGTAACACAAACTTAAATTAATATTATCTCTGTGGGTGTTGATTGTATAACTAATGCATTTGTTTTTATCACCACTGTTTAATATAAGCATTATATGTGCACCTGTATACTTGGTATGGTATCTGTTCACATATAATACTGTATCAAGTGCATTAAGGGGATAAATGCTGCGGAAATGCTTTATCAACGTGGTTGGTAATTAAGAAGAGGACTCAAAAAATTTACTCTTGGCAAAATATGACGGCATGTAAATACTTCATAGTTAATTAATTATCAGTTAATAATGTTGCAATATATAACGTTGGTTTACATGTTTCAGAGCAAGCAAGTGTGTAAACAAACCGACTTCTCGACAAGACGCATCAGAGCACAATACAACAAAAGGCAGGTTCAGTGAAGCCTGTGGGTTATCTGTCTAAACACGTTGTCTCAATCAATACCTCTAGTTCTGTGGTTTTTGAACTACTGAAGCCGCACCTGCGTTGGGTGCATTGTCTGTTTCATTGTCTAATTTCTAGGCCTTTGTTCGAATGTATTGCATACAAATTAGGATCAAGAGAACTCTGCTTGTTACAACGTGGGCGTTTGACCTGCTAGAACTTGATGCTTTAGTTTTCTTTAGACACGCTACTCATTCAGGTGCTGTTATTTTACTGGTCATTTTGGGAAAGAAAATGACAATAGCAATCCCGCTATTCAAATATCCATAAAATTGTGTGTTCATGCGCATAATGCTGTCCAATGTCCATTGTAATGACTCTTAACTGATCTAAACTAAGGTAGGCCATTGGGACACATCACGAGGTCCACATTTTGTAAACAAAGTTATGAAACACCAAAATCCTCAAATTGAATAAATATCTTAACTTCGCCATAAACTATGACAGGCTTTGTATGGGTGTCAAACCAACAAGTCTACCATACACGGAGGCACTGAGCTAAGGTCTGTTGTGTGGCTCATATGCAAAGTTCAGCAGAAATCATGCACTTTGTTTGAATAAAAACATAATTTGGCACATAATCAGAACTCACAGATATAAATGATTTAACAAAGGGGACATATCTGAATTTGCTATGAATATCATTCGTGGGTATTACTAAAATGGCAACCAAAACTAGTTTTCTCTGTATCTTTGCCTCAGAATGTACGTTTCCAGGGATACCGACTTCCAATATTTTATCACTGGTCTTGTCGAATTATAGCCATCTTTAGAATGTAACATAATATATTATATATATATATATATATATATATATATATATATATATATATATATATATATATATATTGTTCTGATGGTTAAAGATGCTGATGTGAATGTCAGACAAGACCAGTGATAAAATATTGGAAGTCGGTATCCCTGGAAACGTACATTCTGAGGCAAAGATACAGAGAAAACTAGTTTTGGTTGCCATTTTAGTAATACCCACGAATGATATTCATAGCAAATTCAGATATGTCCCTATTATATATATATATATATATATATATATATATATATATATATATATATATATATATATATATATATATATATATATGGAGAAAAAATTCACTGTATTTGTAAAATAAAATAAAATTATGTGATTATTATTTTACATATATATATATATATATATATATATATATATATATATATATATGGAAAATAAATCGGATATGAATTATGAAATTATATATATATATATATTGTGTGTCAAAATATAAGTTTTCCTTGTAAACGATTTCAGATATGTTATTTTTGGCCTTGTCCGACATTCATATTCGCCGTTTTAGAAAATATATGTCCCATGTTTCGTACTTTTATAAAAAAAAAGTAGGATTCGACAGAAAGATACAGTCATTTGCTATACTACTATTCTGACATGCTGTAAGATGACTCGTTTACATTTTGATTCAGCGATACCCACAACATCGCCGCCCGCGTTCTTGGAAGCGCTTAATTGAGTACTTGTGGGAATTAACGCTAATGACTTGTGTTTATCGATTACACCCGCAGTGTGAATAATACACGCCGCCGATAAATAATACTCGTTGCCAATAACTGTGTCGTTGTGCAGGCGATTCGACACTCGAAGTTGGACGGAATGGAGTTCAACTACACGGCGAGTGGACCCGTGCTCCCGGCGTCGCTACGGGGTGCCACTCCTCACTCGGAACCCACCATGGTGCAGTGTTCATCCATTGGCACGCCAACACTGTCGCGCGGAACTCCAGCGAACGTCGAAGGTGACACGCTACCAGATGGAAGCATCGTGTCGCAAGACTCGATACTGACTAAACAAACCACAGACGAGGCAATGTCAGACAACAGCACATGCAAGAGGCCACGAAGTTCTTGCAGCAACGTGTCGGATGCGGGTAGATCCGGACGAGAAAGTTGCCGACAGAGACGTCGATTGCAGCCGCAGTACGCGAGTAGAGAGGAACAGGTTACGTGTTCTTTTTGCTGTTGACGCCCACTCATGCGTCGGTGTCATCGCGGTGCCTCTTATCTGCGTAATCGATATGTTGTTTGCACACAACGCAGCGGGATGCACCTCGCGAACCGGATCATCGCTGTCTATCGATTCGGCTTGCACCTTTTAAGGCATTATCCGCGGTGGCCGGCGCGGCGCGGCGCGGCGCGTTCGGACAGGATGCGCTGTCGGTGGCGTGCGCCAGTCGCGTGACGCCTCCCGTGGCCGCAAGGCGCGGGATTAGCATGTCCTACGTGGCCGTCCAACCTCGCAATCAGCGTGTCTGCACGCGGTCAACAAAACAACAACTTGAGATGTGCTGTTGTTATTGCAGTGTTGCGTGACGAATCCAATGTAGTCTTGTCGTGTTGTTTGTCATTGTTTGAGTATTCGCACTACCCGGCGAATTGTTTACGTAGGTGGGATAGAACGTAATATATACAAACAACAGAGGAACGTCTTTGTCTCAGGAAAGCTCTTACGCCTGTCTGTGCTCTCTTCACGCCATACATTTCACACGCTTCTTCATCCTCCTTTGTACATCACATGTATATAAACTCTATAACCGTTTGATGTAGAATGTACTTATAGATAACGCTGTTCACTAGCCTAAACAGAAACAGGGCCTACATTCCATTATATAGCCGACGCAGTGACGCAGCATATTTCTGGTTACATCATGCTTTTATACCTCAAACACCTCCAGGACTATTTAAGTAACTGATAGACACGTAGTGGAAGTATTGTCATTCACGCCTTTTTACCTACCTTCATCATTGCAATGCTAACACTTATATAGAGGCTAAACATAGATATTATATTCCTGCTAAAAATATAGTGTCTGCATACATGTTCTTAAGAAACACTTCCGTCGTTATTCTAAAAATAGTAAATCATAAAATCGAACATTTGCAAGTGTTCGATAAATCAACTTGATAAAGTTGCGGTGAACGTATAGGTTTGTTGGTGGAAATGTATAGGTGGCCTACTTCAGTCTGTGTTATTTAATGTGATTCTTCCACGTGCCGTGTGTGCGTGCGTGCGTGCGTGCGTGCGTGCGTGCGTGCGTGCGTATTCGCCTTAGGAAAGTGAATGTGTTACGTGTCGTGTGCCACAGATGCGGGCCACAGCTAGTCGGGCAGTCAGCACCGTCGCCGCGTCGTTGACGGATGTCGTCGGTCGGACGACAAACGACACGTTCAGGACGTCCTGCCTCTCTCTACTCCAGGTAATCCTCGCCGTCTCTCATCTCGGTGTCAACGGCACTAGTCAGCGGGACCGTTTTATTCACTTCCGAAACATGTGGCAAGTAGTATCGCTTCTGCCGTCTTACCAAGTTAAGACATACATAGCCTATAGTATCGCGGTAAGAGAGCCGGGTAATGTGGCCTGGCCACATAAGGGCTAAATACATCGAACAGTGAAGCCCCTATTGAGTACAACATGTACTAATGCACATCGACACCACTGCAGATATTATAGCCGTGCACCGTAAAGGGTAATGTCTGGCAATTGTGTCCCATCAGTTGAATCCGTCATATATATTAAATTATTCGTTTGTTTTGGAAGCCATTTTCGATCACTAAAAATCTCAAGTCGCACACGACGTATTGGTCTGGTTTGATCCAATACGAAACGATATACTATTGTTTACTTTGCGAATTTATAAGATCATCTCTTACATTATCATGGGCATGGAATGGTGACGTTTTGCGAGTTTACAACTTGGTTATGCGACCTGCAGACCGTTACGCATCTCAACCTGTACTTGTGTTGCTATGCATGCCAGACTGTGGGTAAACAGAAACCATTATAGAGCACCACAGTTGGACACTTGGACACTATGTTAGTTGTAATGGTGTGTGCTCGATTTAAAGACTGTGCCTTTATATAGATATACGTTTGTTAATCCACCCGATCCACTCCTGGCCCATAGAACTTTCGCACAATTAGATGACAATTTAGATGCATGCCAGTGCCGAAGGTCTCTCGCAGATTAACGGCGGCTAGTCAGGTAGGTCATAGTTATTTATTCAGGCTGTTGTGACCTTAATCAGTGAAAATGGTAATGAAGACTTCCATCATTTCCGTGAACCACGAATCGAAATGCATTGGTCGTATTTGGCTTATGCACGTGAACCTCCTTGTAAAGAACAATTCCTGTGTACCCAATTCTGCAGCTAGTTCTATTTACCATGTCGACGGAACCGACTCGCTAGAGGAGTTTTTCCAGGTGGAAACTATCTGCATAATCTTTGTCACGCTGACCTCTTCTAGGTGCGCGATACTCGACAGCTGAAGGAAGCCATTACACGGAAGCTCTGGCAACTCTCCAGCGAGAAGTGCGCGTTCGATGGTGCGGTGGCAGGCCAAGACGGAACAGGTTGCGTTGACGACAGCACGTCAATGGCACCGGCGATGTCTTCTTCGCAAAATGTACACATCTGTTTAACGTTACCGAATGAAAATCGTAATGGCTAGTTGAAATGCAAAACACTGAAAGATACAGGATGATTTTTATATCACGGTAATTAATTCCGTAATTGTTGATTATATAATAACAAATAAATGTTAATGTGAAGAGTCAACCATAAACAATACCCACCTTCAGGTCGCTGGAATTTGTGTTCCACCGATTCTTTGCACTAATTACCCTGTTAACCACGATGGTGGTTTCTCTGCATGGAAGAGTAAAAATCAGGTGTGTGCGTGCGTGCGTGTTACTCTGTGTATCACGGTGTGCCACGCGGGCGGGCATGTATATATGTCAAATTTTCATTGCTTCCAAATTAAATCTGGGCATTTTATTCTCAGGTGGACAGTTTTGACGACCTTGCTTCGCATCTGACCGACGCTGACGTCCATACTGTTCAAGGTGTGCTCGACGGACACAACAGTAAGAAACCTCGAACTGAGAGCTGTGTACGTCCGAGTGCTTAATTTATACCCCATTTTAACAACTTGTATGTTCACTTATATTCTTTTGACTTTATGTTGTTTCCACCGTCTCTGCGAGTCCATGTTATATGATATAAATTATACACGTGACTCATCCACTTCATTTTCAAGTCTTACACGTGCCCCTTCTGATTCAAACAGAATACCTGTTAAACGGCAGCGGTGGTGATCGCCAAACTATAGTTTGAGTAGGTTATGAGTAATATAGTTAGTAGTAGGTTATGAGTAATATAGTTAGTTTAACATCACGAACATCTTTGTTTCAGCCCGTCCCCGACACTCACAGAGAACTGGTCGCACAGGACTGGTTTAGCGACATCGTCGACGACTGAGTTACCGTCGCAAACTGCTCAACAAAACGTCCCGATGGAACATGTTGTACGTGGAACTTGATCATTTGCGGTTAGTGAATTGTCCAGTAAACAACAAGGGACAACGTGGAATTTTGAATGTCACGTCGATCGCTGGTTTACTGGACCGGAACGATGTTATCGCCGCTCTACCAGTTACCGGAACGCACATAATTGTCGCCGATACCGGAACATTATATATTATAAATTCGTTATAAGGCACAGGAGAAATGTTGGAGCGTTTATGAATATCATATGTTGCAGATGATTCGATTGTGTGTGCTGCTGATTAATATCGGGGACCCCGGCGATGCGTGAATCGTGATTTATGTTCAAATATTAACGAGGAGGGAAGCCACTTAATACGCTATTTTTGTAGGTATTATTGTAGAACCTAAGTAGATCCGTGGCATTTACACCGTATATAAATGTGTCTAGGTAAGACTATATGCAGTGTTAATTAAATATTATTATTTATTTAAATTGTTATGCACTAAATGAGAAATGTTACATTACTAATATAAGTAATTTTAAATCTCCCATTGGTGGATGTTATAATGCGAAGTTTGTTCTATGAAATCTTAACGTTGTGATTCAGCATTGTTTTCCCCGGGCTATACAAACCGTCACCTGATTGTGCTGAGGGGCCACTGGCTTCGATTTGACCTATCTGAGGTGATTAGCACTAGGCGCCATCCACATAGACCCATACATAACAACGCAATACAATATCTTTACACCTGTATACATACATGCACATTATGTCATAAGCCATTGTGTCTTTAATGTATAGTATTGGTACTTATTTGGTAATCCTTTATTTTTTATCATATGGCCCTTACGCATATTGGATAGTATTCATTTATAACACCTACATTCAAATGTCTGGGTGGTATAATTGTTACATACACACACGCCGTGGGTGTATGTGGCGTACACTATGTATACAGGTATATAACAGTCTGTCATGGTAAAACAAACGTAGCGATGTCATTAAACAAATCCGCAAGATGTGACCACGAGAACGCGTGACAGGAGTACAGGTATACTAATCGTTTAAGTTAACATTAGTGGACGCATGTGTAGTTGTGTATCTAGGTTATTCCTGGCCCACGGATCCTCACCTGGACACGACGACAGGTGACAATGTCACAGTGTCACACGCAGGCTGGTGGTTGAGTGGAATCATCGGACTAGAAGTGACGCGTGTCTGTTTCTATCTCCAGTATGAGTGAACATTAATAATGTTATTAAACATTAGCAATTTAGTCAATACCTACCGAGTCTGTTTATTTATTGCAGGAACGTTTTATTTAGGAATGTGTTTGAGTGAAAACGAACAGGGAACATAAAGATAGATTCTATGTGTTAATGTACAATCTACTTTTGATAAGTCATCTGGTCGTAACGTCTTCTCTCTTATTTTCACCGAACAGTTGAAACAAATTTTCTTAAGCAAGCTGTTTTTGCAATACACACAGGCCTATATCTACGGAGAAACCAGTCTCTCTGTAGTCTATTATGTCCGTACGTTGACCCACACAGTACATTATCTAGAAGAAATTACAAAACGTTCTTAAGATATGACATTGTGTACCTCCTATTCTTCTCTGATAACTCCAGCGCCACATCTTTGCTTTATATAATCTATGGACCAACGTCAACACTACAATTTGTTCGTATAATAAAGCCTAGTCTACGAACTACAATTTATATTTATTTACTTTGAACCATAGCTAGTATATTCCTCCTTCCGTCTCGTTGTTCAAACAATAATGCAACGACAGCGTTTAAGCATAATATAGTGGCGTCCTCTGGCGAACAACGCATTTACAGCTAGCCTTGGCGACACCATAATCCGACATCCCATATGCACAAACGTTACAAAAACGTATGAAAAACATGCAAGTGTTCACATAAAAAAGTTTACACGACATAATTATAAATAGGTTTACTGCGTACTGTTATTTCCAACGCATGGCGCATCCATTTTGCAATTGGCCCAAACCAAGTAGGGACAGTTTGGTTAGGTGTGAGCACCATATTTAGTTCATTAGTTACTTTTTATTCCAAATATTCTGGTTATGATTTTAAAAAGTAATTTTTACTTGGTTTGACAACAACAACATTAAGACAACATCATTAAAATGAAACAATCGTGACACTGAACATATATTTAATTGTTTACACATATGCTTCATCAAGATAAGACCAGCTTAACAATTCAACATTATGGTACATTTATTTAAATTGCTCATGTTTTTTCTTTAGTGTGGTTGATCCAGTTAAAGCGACTGAAAGATAATTCACTAATATAATACTGTCTCAACATTACTGCTTCATTAGAAAGCCAAGCTTTTTATTATACATTTAACATTTATATACATTCATTATGACGTCAGAACATGATCTGACCTGACGCCAACAACAAGGTGTGGTAATAGTGACAGGGTGCGAAGTTACTGGATGTTGAATGTTGCATTCGACCCTGAAGGCGCACATAAGACTGGCGGAGCACAACACACATTATTCAGAAATGTGGCTATAAAAATAGCCGCGGATAAGTGCAATT